>NDXB01020447.1:7847-26118 GCA_002631895.1 Agapornis roseicollis | reverse complement strand
ATTACATTAAAAAAAAAAAAAAAAATTTTTTTTTTTTTTTTTTTTTTTTTTTTCAGCCAGATGAAAAGACTGAACAGAACCATAGATAAGAAAACATCTAAAAATGATACCCATTGAGCTACTGCAGATTTGGCAAATAAGGGATGGAGAAGAAATCTCATGTGATCTAGCTGATCCAAGCATAGAAGGTCAAGTTCACCTCCAGTTTGAAACAGACAGCAAAAGCATGAAAAGCCTTCTAAATGAGGAACAAATAAAAAAGAATCTTCATGGAAAGCTCTACAGTCAGAAACAAAAAAATCAAGTCAGTTTCTCATGATTCACGAGTGAAGGTAAAATCAGATAAGGGCTAATTTCTAAGTACTTTTTATCATTTTGCTCTGGTGTTAGCAATATATTCAAACTGTAGTTTTAACTTTGCTGAAGTTAACATTTTGGGTCTTGAAAATTATAGAAGGAAACAAAAAAATATTATTGCTGAAGTGCTGGTTGATGCAGTACATGAGAAAGGAAACCCAAGAATTTTACAGACTGTAAACACTGCACAGTGTACATCCATACTGAATACCTTCATACTTCTGGCCAACTTTAGGACTATAAATGAGATAATAAGGTAACCTGGAAGGCACAGAAACAACAATAACTTGGAATGATACATTTACTTACTTTTGGGAGCTCATGGGTTCATTTTTTGAGGTCAGTGGAGAAGTGAGGTTACAGAAGGCTGAAGAATTGTGACATACACAAAACCAGCATGTTGCGTCCAAGGCAGGTATCATAGTATAATTAGAGTTGGAAAGGACCTTAAGATCATCTAGTTCCAATCCCCCTGCCATGGTCAGGGACGCCTCACACTAAACAATGTTACCCAAAGCTCTGTCCAACCTGGCCTTGGATACTGCCAGGGATGGAGCATTTACATCTTCCTTGGGCAACCCATTCCAGTGCCTCACCACCCTCACAGTTTTGAACTCATGGTGTTAATGAGCCAGATTGCATTGGCTCTGGCCAATATGGAGTTAAATTTCCCCATAGCAGCCTTCACAGTGCTGTGCTTTGTATTGGTAGCTAGAAAGGTGTTGATAACACACCAGTGCTATGACTACTACTGAGCAATGCTCACACAGAAAGGCTGTCACTACGTTCCCTCTCACCAGCAGGGTGTGGATGGGCAAGAGTTTGGGAAGGGACACAGCCAGGAGAGCTGACCCAAGCTGACCAAAGGGATATTCTATAACATATGATGGATGCTCAGCAATAAGGGCTAAGGGAAAGGAGGAGGAAAGAGGGGCATTTGTTTGTTTTACAGAGAAACTGCTAACATGTACTGATGCCCCATATCCTGGGAACAATATGGGCATTGCCTGCTGATAGGAATTAGAGAATAAATCTTTTGTTTTACTTTTCTTCTGCATGTGGCTTTTGCTCTTGATTTATTAAACTGCCTTTATCTTGACCCAAGAATTTTTTTCCATTTTATTTTCTACCCCACCTGTCCTGCTGAGGAGGGGATTGATAGAGCAGCCTGGTGGGCAACTGGTGTCCAGCCAAGCTCAACATACCACACAAATGTAAAGTTAGTTTTATTGTAGGAATTATCATATATTTTTTGTGCATATAGTGAAATTTCACTGAGCATTATGGTAATAACAGTTCTAATATTTTTCTTCTAAGGTCCTTCAGGCCTTGTCCTTTACTGTAGTTTTTTTCTGTGGCTGTTAGATATTGTGTCTACACTTATCAACAAAGAATCTAATTACTGAGCAGAATCAGTACTGTTTTGTTGGGTTTTTTAAATGATTTTTAAATGAGAATGAGTTTTAGAGATTGCAGTATTCAGATACTTAGTATTGAAACAAAATATCTTACGTGAATTTAACATATTCAGAATTAAATAACTCAGCAAATAATTTAGTGGGGCAGTATAATAATCATTATTCCTCTTTCAGTTCTCTAGTGGTTCTAAACTGAATGCTCCAAATATTTTCTGTTCTGGTGGTACTTTATGGTGAAATTTCCACTAAATGCCAATAGAAAAAAAGGTTGGCAAATTGGAGTACCAGCAGAATCACTGTTTGGAGAGCAAAAGAAGAAGTGTACCATTCCAGATCCACCAGAACCTCATTTTGATTTGTTATATCTTGAAATAAATTTGAAATAATAAGGAAAAAATCCTTCTTCAATAGTTAAAGAAAAATTTCAACAAATTCTATTTTTTCTTGGAAAATGTTGATTCTGATGAAATGTTATGTGAAATTATGAAATTATGAAATGATATGTTATGTCTTGCAGAAGTTTTTCAAGCAACTGTGTTATCAAGTATAAAATGAACCATGCCTTTAAAAAGACTGTATTTGCTTTAAGTCAAGCATTTAAGCATTCAATGTTTGCAGAACTAAGCTAGACGTTTCAGTAAGATAACCATATCTTGACCAGTTAGGCTCTACAAGTATGGTGCAGTCAACACCTGGTGCAGTTCACTCACTGCTTCTGTACTGACCCATTTCTTGTTCATCCTTCAATACTGCAAGCAAGTACAGCTGCTAGCAATGAAGGTAAAGCCCAGCTATCCATTCTGGTGCTCCCTGCTGCAGTAAACACTATTTTGCTTGGAAAGAAATTTGATGGGGAAATCTCACTCTGAGCTGCAGGCTTATACTGGGACATTCATACATACTTGTGTGGAAGGTACAAGCACAGTTCCTTAGCAGTTAGGAGCTGTGAGGAAACGAAGACTGCTCAGTACAGACACAGAAAACTACGTCATAAACTAACAAACAGGCACCCTTTTCCTCTGAGCTGAATTTCAAGCACCTCTCTGAAAGCCTGGAAGTACTAGATTTCTTAGCAAAAAGATAGTAAATAATATGGTCACCAAACCATTATAGCTGAAGATTGAAATATATTGCAGGTTAAACTAAGACATCTGCCTTTGGAGATTTTTTTCAGCCCAATTGTTTTATGCTAAAAAAGTCAATGGCATAGTCATACCAGCTTAAAATAAAGTGAAAAATTCAGGACAGTTTTAATTATAGATCTTCATGTTTGCTTTACCTATAACAGCAGTACAAACTCTGTGTGTGAGCTCCTTGTCATAGCTATGAGTGTTACTAGATACATACAACAGTTCTAATCTCTGTGGCCTCAACACATCATATTTTACAGACTCACTGTTTCATAAAGAGGAAAATTAATACATTTTACTGCATCCAGCAATCTGCTGAAATACATGCAATAATGATAAAAAATATCTTTCTTTGTTGTTTCGGTATTACATGCATTTTTTTATGAAACTGTCATTGTTACTCAATTTCTAAGGTCAGTGTTTTTTGCCAGTAGTTAGCCTGCCAAGGTAAGTGGTATTTAAAGTATATTTCTGTCCATCAGCTCTTTTGAGTGCCAGTATCTTGACAGGAATTGCTGTGCATTTATCAGCAGGGCTATGGATAGTCCCATTAAGTTATCAGAGCATTAGACTATTCAGGAAGCTTTCCCCTATCACTTAAAATTCTTGAATAAATTTATTTACCAAAACTGTTACATGCAATAATAAGTTACAAGTATATCACGTGAAGTAAACCATGTCTCAGCTTTTGTTGCTTTTATTAGTCATTATGCATCTATACCTGTTTTTCCTATGCCTTTATTGACTGTGCAATATATCAGGGAGCAAGATGTCAGATACTGTGTGCTACTTCTCAAGTGATTGAGATTTACCAACAGAAACTCTGGCTTAGTGACATCCTACATTGAACTATTGATTTCAGAGCAAATAATTGGGTTTCAAGAACTTTTCAATTGGTTCTTCACAAATTTTTAGAAAACAGAGGCAGTGGTGGAGAAATGACATCTGTGGACTGTATAAACTGCAGCTTCTTTCCTCTGACATGTATTTTCTCCACTGGAGCTGGTGAGTGGTTTCCACCACTGGGGCAATTCATGCACTTTATGTAATGCATTAAGTGACTTTTACAGTCAAAACTTCGTGATCTTGGTTGATACAGTTAAGTTTTGATTAAATTTTTCATCAAAGAAACTCAGTTTTTGGTAAACCAGTTCACTTTTCACCTCAGTGATTTCTTAGCTAGCTCTACTCTTTGACAGGCTAGATAGACTTGTTGCAACTGTTGAGGAATATGTTAGGATCTTTGGTGGAAGTCTTTGCTAAGGCAGTGCTGCAATAATTGGATAGTGATGAGTTGCAGTCTGGTGCTCCTCAAGGCTGAGTTAAGATGTTGGGATAATGTGTTAGATCTAACCCAACTCTAAACACTGGACACTTTTCAACTGAGGTCTTAACCTTGATGACAGAAAATAACGGTGAAAATATGAAAAAATTATTGCTGTACAATGGCCCATATTCAGCTAAGTATACACTGTTTTTCTGTCAATTGTTGAGTTTTCAATAGGATAAAAGATGTTTTGCTATGAGATGTGTAAATGTATCGTATTACCTACTGAAAAACAGGATAGATTGTTAACTTATTGTGCTGGTTTACATAAATTATAGTTTATAAAAAAGAATAAAAGGAGGATTGATGGTACAAAATAATCTAAAAACTGTATCACTATATGACTCTAAATGAAGTAAAAAACCTGTTTACTAAAACGTAAAAAAACGTGAAACCAATTTGAAATCAATACTTTACATTAATGTTCAGGTGTTCATTCAGTTCAACAGAATAATACATATGTCCACTACAAGGCCAGTGACTTGATGTCATTAAGCAGAATTTTCAGTTCTGACTCATAACATAAAAAATCAGAATGATTCTGAAAGTCACATTGGCCAAAATATTTAACCACTTTTTCAGAATAGAGTAGAAAAATTGGTGCAGTCTACTAATAAGTGAAAAATAAACTGATTTCTAGTTAAAGTGTATGACATTTACAGAATATCTAACTTCCTTTCAGTCCTTAAGTCATTGTTGATCTCAGTGCCAGTGATTCACCTCCTTTCTTTCCTTCACATAAATTACTGGTTTTCCACCTCAAAAATCATTGTACAAATCCTGCCTTTCTCATCACTCTCACCCTTCAGTGTCCACAATGTATGCTACTAAATGCACTAAACTCGCCTCACATGGTTAATAATAAAACAATAGATTTTTATTTTTTGGTAGTGGTAGCAGGGGAGGCTGTCACGGATTTCAGAAGATAATTAAAGCCCATAAGTACAGCTTTCAGTTCCCTTTCAAAACTGATCTAAACATTGTTCCTTGCTGCTACAGCTGTGGGATTTTCGCACCAGAATGGCAGATGAGGTATGTTATCAATCACAAAAGGCTCTATTAATTTTATCACAACTCCAATGACTGTTGACATTAAATGGCACAAATTTGGCCATTGTGGTCCCTGAGGTAGTGCATCTTCACATCCTTTCAAATGCTAATTATGTTTTTGACCTTAAAAAAAAGAGAGGCTGTTTTTATCCCCATCAACCCCCTTTCCCTCCCTCCTGGTAGCAGAAACATTTTCACAGGGCCATTTCTCTGCCCACACTGCTTTGCTGGTGGGATTTTTCCCTTTTTAAGTGGGTTTTCTTTTGGNAAAAAAAAGAGAGGCTGTTTTTATCCCCATCAACCCCCTTTCCCTCCCTCCTGGTAGCAGAAACATTTTCACAGGGCCATTTCTCTGCCCACACTGCTTTGCTGGTGGGTTTTTTCCCTTTTTAAGTGGGTTTTCTTTTGGTTTTTTTTTTTTTTTCCTTAATAAAAAAAGCATCCTTATAAGATTTCAATAGCTATTTAAAGGAAGGGTTGCTACACAGTAGTGCTGACATTAGCTTTCACTGAGATGAAGAGAAGAGACCGCTTGATGATGAAGACATTTCAAGGACACCACTGGTATGGAATAGCTTTCTCTCTGGGTCAGTCAGTGTTTCAGATTGCTTAATTACTGCAAATTCATGCAGGTAGCTGTGATGAACACATGGAAAGCCATTAGGAGGTCTCATCTCTTGTTTAACTTCTGAGAGAAAAAAAGATAATTGTTGAAATGGTGAAAGAGTTTTGCTCAAGCTTTTCATAGGATATCACTACCTGTCAGTCATTGGGAACTGTCTAAAATAGTTTTTATCATCTCCATATTAATATTAAGCATATTATAGTAAACAAAATGGCTGTATCATCTCTTTTTCAAGGTCATCTGAATTATAACAGCAGCACTGTGTCTTTTTACATGAAACAGGATATTTTGTACTTTATTTATTTGGATTCACTTGCAGTCCTCCTTACAATATCTTTTCTGAAACGTTAGTTCTTTCACTGTGTCTTTCCATTTAACTAGAAATTAAAGCACTTTTATCCTAAAAAAACCCCAGCCACACACAAGCAGAATGCAGTACATTCTTTACTATTTAAGATGACAGGTGTTTATTGCACCCGAACAAAACCTCATGCTCACTAAAAGAAAGTGTGAATATATGGGATCTTTCATGCCAAATTTTCCCTTAGCCTTTTAAATTGAAACTCAGTTGAAGTCAGGGATCTAAGGGCAGAATTCTACCCGTTCATATATGGGCAGCAGGTGATGAGATTAAGAGAATGTCAAAACCCCCCTATAATATATATACGAGCATATATCAAGGCAAAGTGTTGCATCCTGCATTTGGGCCACAACAACCTTATGCAACGCTACAGGCTTGGGGAAGAGTGGCTGGAAAGTTGCTTGGTAGAAAAGGACCTGGGGGTGTTGATTGACAGAGCTGAACATGAGCCAGCTTGTGCCCAAGGCAGTCAAGAAAGCCAACAGCATCCTGGCCTGTATTAGCAGTAGTGTGGCCAGCAAGGCCAGGGCAGTGATCATCCCTCTGTACTCAGCACTGGTGAGGCTGCACCTTGAATCCTGTGTTTGGTTCACTACAAGAGGTTCACTACAAGGTTCACTACAAGAGACATTGAGGTGCTGGAGTGGGTCCAGAAAAGGACAACAAAGCTGATGAAGGGTCTGGAACACAAGTCTGGTGAGGATTGGTTGAAGGAACTGGGTTGTTTAGTCTGGAGAAGAGAAGGCTTAGGGGGGACCTTATCACTCTACAACTACCTGAAAGGAGGTTGTAGTGAGGTGGGGGTCAGTCTCTTCTCCTAAGTAACAAACAATAGTACCAGAGGGTAACAGCCTCAAGCTGTGCTGGGGAGGTTTAGATTGGATATTAGGAAAAATTTCTTCACAGAGAGGATTATCAGGTGTTGGAACAGGGTGCCCAGGGAAGTGGTGGAATCACTGTGCCTGGAAGTGTTCGAAAACCATGTAGATGGTTTAATGGTGGTCTTGGAAGTCCTGGGGTAATGGTTAGGCTTGATGATCTTAAAGGTCTTTTCCAACTTAGTTGATTCTGTGATTCAGATCAGGTCTTGATTTACAGACTGCCTTTACTATAAAATTAGTATCAGAATCCAGACTGGTAATACCCACTCAGTTTCTCTGTCAGAGGCACCTCTGGTTAAACAAAGACATCTTAGTTACACTGACTCTGGGCTTGTCAGGTGTTATGAGGTATAATGTGACAATGCCAATTTCATTCTCTCTCCTGAAAAGTCATGAAATTACACAGAGAAAACGGTGGCTTGTATTTGATGTTTCTAGGAGGTGCTCTGTTTCTGAAGGCAAAGAATCAAATTTAGGATATTTTCTAGCCTATGCTATGCAGGTGATTGGGTTAGATGTCCATGTCCCTGCCTGGGACATGTCCTGAGCCCATGTACTTGGATTCATAATTGCAGGTCCAGGAACTGGTTGAGTTGCAAGAAAGCACTGATGTGTTCCTGCAGAAATGAGAACTAAGGTAATCATCACAGAATTTAAACCCTGGTCTTACAGTTAAGAAAGGCACAGTTTAAAATGAATGCACTTTCTTACGTTAAAAATAATATCTTACCAAAAGCTGCTGCAGCAAGTATTTGTGAACATGATGTTATTTCTTCCACAGTGCTCATGCACTGTGCATTTGAAATCATGATCTTTGAGAAGTAAGGAATACACCATATATATATCTGGATATGTGGATGAAATAATGGCTTCCACCATTAAAAAGAAAAAAAAAAAAAAAGACACATCTTTATCTAGGTTGTATTTTAAGGATTTGATAGCAATCTATCTTTAAAATACTTGCAAAATTTAAAGGGTTTCATTTTGGAGTATATACCAGCTCCTGAGATAGATAGAGTTTGGGCCATTATTTTCCAGGACTTCAATAGATAGCAGAGGCATAGTCATATAATGATGAAGCACTAGGATGGTGTTCAAGAGATTTCCAGTCCCTTGCTAATGTTGCTTTGCTGAGAGGTATTTGAACCAACTGTTTACTTCCCTTCAGTTCCTCCATCTGTATAATGTGGCAATGCTACTTGACCTCTCTTTTAAAGCAATCCGAAATCTTGGAAGGTGAAAAAAATTGTATGAACAGTAAGTACTATTTTAGATATGCACTTCTGTGACCCATGGCACATTTGGCCCTTTAACTCCCATTTAAAAGGATGCTTTCCACAACTGTGCAACCATTATTTCACTACGATTATTGTAATGTGATGAGGAAAAAAAGTGTTTCTTACAGTAAAGAGATTACAATATAAAATTAGAGGGAAACAATATTCAGCTATAATTGCATGGTAAGATTCAAAAGGCACTTTTTTCCCCCCTAGAAAATTACTTTCTGTCTCTCTTAAGTATGTAGGAGCCTGAGGGTACTAATAGCCCAAGAAGGTTCCTACTGTATTCTACTTATGGTGAATTATTGAGATGAGATATGACAACATCACTAAAGGCCTGATAGTGCACAGTAAACTTAAAACATCTTTATAACTGACCACACTTGTTTAGATTTTGGCAGTTTTTTTAAGCTTGTTTTTCAGATAATGTAGTGTAACACTTGGAATAAAAACATTCATTCAATGTATTCTACAGATGCACTGAATTCTTTATGATTCCCTTTGAAAGGTATAATTTTTCCTGTGAAACACTAAATAATCTTACTTTATTTATTTTCTCCCTAAGAATTCCAACACTGATGAGTCCATACTAAGAAATAGTTGCTTGCCAAGTTTCGTTATTTTGATTTTAAAACAGTAGCTGAATTATACAAAGGAAAACAACCATGCAAAACAGTCAAATTTCTATTATTCATATACTAATATAATTAAAAAAAAACAACACCAAAACAACAAAAAACAATTTATTTTTCTTTAAATTGTCAACTTCTAGCCCCAAGCACATTTTTTATTACTAGTGCACAATCCTATAAAAATAGAGCTTTATAAATGAAAACATTGACAGACCCTTAGCGATAGTGGCACTACAGGGAATAGCTATAAACAACATTTTTATTCCTCAAGCATACCTTACCCTTGAAAGTTTACACTAATTACCTGTAGTTTTGTTAATGTTTTAAGCTGCCCTTCATCTCTCCCATCCAGACATACCACTCAGCTTCCTCAACAGATATATTCAACAGCTTCTGTTCACACCTGACATCAATTTCCTTTGATGTTCACAGTCTAAATGAGAATGCTACAGCAAGCTGTATTTGTGAAGTATACAGGATGCCTTTAAAATGATGGCAGGTATTTTCCTCATTAAAGCAGCCATAACAGATAGTTAGATATGATGCTGTCCCTCACCTTCCTGCTAATTAATGACTATGATTGCAACCCAAATAAGATCAGGCAATTAAATGTGATAACATTTCAGAAGCAAAGAAAACGTACAACAATCTTGGAATAGCTTCCTGTAGATAAATAAAGTTGATCTCAGCAAAATTAACATATAAATGTACTATTCTATCAAAAAATGCACAAGCTAAATAATGTAATAATTTTACTTTCAATTGAAACGTGTGCTACTATGGATATTGAAAGTATAAGCAAGTCCCATATCTGTTTTTCATTTGTATTAGCAGTAGAGTGGTTTGAATTCTTCAAAGGAAGATTTGTGAAAGGACATCTTTACTACAGAAATACAACCTGGGAAGAAATCTGCATCAAAATGGAGAACCTCTCCCAGTTCTGTTTTCTGTGCCTGTGTACCCTCTAGCTGTGTTAAACACCCAAGTGCTTCCTGTTGCAGTCCTGTAACAGTCATGACCAGGCACTCAGACTTTATAAGTGTGCTAAAATGTTTAGCAGAGACATAGTTAATTTTTAAATTTGCCATCACGAAGTTTCAGAAATGATGTCTGTGGTAATGAAAGGGAAAGTTGTGAGTCTTGGAACTACTGATTCCTGCAGACTGAAGCAGACAACGTCGCATCAATCTGTATTTCCCCCCACTCCAGAGGATTTCTGCACCCACACTGTGGCTAGTGACTCATTGATTCAGTGATTTTGAAAGCTTAGGTGTTTATGCCCTTTTAGCAGTATACTTATAATATCTGTAATATCAATATGTAATCAATTCTGTATCTATGTGCCAGGTTTAGTGTAAAAAGGGTCATAACAACAATAGGTCTGATCAACTTTTTCTCTACTGGGGACAGTAACTTAATGAATGCAGTGTTGGGCAAAATGTGGGAGTTCTCATGCCGCTTTCATTTTTGTTTACCTGCATAGCCAGGGATCAGATGACATAAAATATTAAGAAGAATAACAGTCCCATTGGAACAGGAAAAGTTTTTGAGGAGTACTGTGGTAAATACATTCTTCAAGGAATCCTGGGCAAGTACTGAAACTACCACACATCAGTTTTGTCCTTTTCTGACCTTTAGATTTGTTTTGAGAAATGGGAATCAACAACAGCCATGTTTAAAAGTCTCTTCCACTGCTAAGCTCAATCTCCAGCAATGAGCACCTTTCTTCAGATGTAAAGTTGCAACCTACATCACCTTCTGACTGGCCCACACCATATCTACAGCTCCTGCACACTGACAGGTTTGTCCTAAATCATGACCATGACAACTCAGCCAGTGAATGAGCATGTGCCTTGTCACTGCAGTATGCCTCCAAGAGCATCGAACTGTGATGGATGACTCTAAGTAAGAGATTGGTACATTCAGCAAAATCACTTGCTAGACATAGGGAATACCATTGAGCATTACTTGATATTGTAGTGTCACGGGGAATGACAATGTTCCAGACCACCAAGGCCAAGATCAACAAAGATGTGTATCTGTATCTTCAGACCTATGACTATATAGAAGTACTGGCCAAAGCCTAGCAGAGGTAAGCAGGCCTGGAAATAGTTTTTGTCCTTCTTGAAGATACAAAGTAATTAGGTAAATGAAATGGGCAAATGAAAGCCTCTCCTGAGAGGGTCTGTGTGGGGGCAGTCAGAACTTTGGAGACAAGATGAAATATCTAGAACTGTGTCAAACCATCATGGATATTTTGAACAGAGAGGAAAGAGACAAGCTCTAGAAGTAGCGTTCTTTGTTGTTACTGCAGCACTAGAAGCCTTTGGTCTGCATCTTTGTTCCAGTTCCCCGTTAAACCTGAAGGTCAGGATCAAGGGGTTAATGCAGGTTTTTCATGAAATATTAATTTGCTGCTAACTTCACATGCAGTAGCTTAACATTCTGTGTATGATTTGGTTTAAGCAGTGGCTAGGGACATGTTTATATGCAATTAAATGAAAAAGCAGTTTTCCTACCCTCTCTGACCTCTAAAGTGAAGAAAAGTGTAACTGTGCAGCATGCTTTTTTCAATTACACATTAATTATCAAAGGTAAGAATGTTTTTGTAAACTAAATATATATTACCTTGTCAGATTCTTCAAGTTTGGTGTTTGGGTTTTGTTGTAGGAGGTTTTTTTCTTCCCAAAAGCAAAACTTATTTAAAAATACGTTAACATTCTTTTAGGTTTAGTTAAGATTTAGTTAACTATTCTCTCCCTTACCCCTTGTTCTGATGATGTTGGAAAAAATAAACATTCAAAAGATTAGATCAAATTGCAAGTGCATGGACTTTCTATGAAGACTTTTAGGATATAAAGCGTCTGCAACATCTTGAGTCAAAGCTCTGCTCCCATAGACCATCTGGATATGTCCCAGTGATGAAAGAATCTGCAAAGCAATACCAAGTTGCCCAGAGAGAGTCTATGGGAACTTTACAAATTTTTGAAATCAAAAGGTCATCCTTAATCTAGAAGGCTAAGCTCAAAAATAATTTTAGAATCATAGATTAGTTAGGGTTGGAAAGGACAATAAGATCACCAGGTTCCAACTCCCCTTCCATAAGCAGGGACACCTCACACTAAACCATGGCACCCAAGGCTTCGTCCAACCCGGCCTTGAATTTTGTCAGAGTAGGAGATGGATGACCCTTAAGATGACTCACAGGGGATGTAATACAGCTAATTTTTTTCCTCTGAAACCAATGTCATTCTATATACACATTCAAGATTTAAAATTAGCAAATTTTAATATTTCTTGCTCCTTTCTGGACAATACAGACTTATGTCTTTTATTTATGTGGATAAAATTCTCATCTAGTCCCCCTCCTTACATAATGGTATGTTGAAAGCATTACAAACTTTTTTCTAACCTGGCAATCTACAGCTTCTGTTTCAGACAGAATTTCAGGGTTTTTGATGTGTGGTTTAAACCCCACAAAATTAATCTTCCTTTTACATGAGACTCCCAAAACTAAGAAAAATGGTGAATATACATCTAAAATGTACATATGGTAATCAAAATGCTTTCATTGGTACCCTGCATTCATTTTGTTCATTAGTCATATTCATTACCTGTCTCCAACAGTATATAAACTTTTGTGGAAAATTTGGAAGTTTGTGACAACAAGCAGAACTAACCAAGACTTCAGCTGCCATTGCTTATTAATAATTTTTAATCCTCCAAAATTCCAGTGGAGTTGGATTTACTTCAAATCCATGGCTTCATGGATTTGCTTCAAATGACATGGCTTAAAAAGCATGTGATCACCTAAGGTAAAGTTTGTCATTTATAAGGCTTAGAACAAAAAACGGTAATATGAAGACAGACTTCTGGGCATGCTTGGACAGTGAGAAAGGAAGAAAATCATATTCACTAAGTACATTTCCAGTTCCAATATGTACCTTAAATTCAAACTGAAGCATTTGAATATTTAACATAGCAATAGAAAATTTCTTGCTCCTGACAGAAAGGTGGTGATAACATCAGAAAAATTAAAAACTCTGTTATACCCTTTTATATACAGATATACAGTGCTGATAGAACATTGAATATAATTTAATTCTGATCTTACTTGTTTCAAATAGCAACAACGAAGTCAGTGAAAATACACTTTTATAAAATTTGTGTTAGATGACAGTCAAACCCAAGCAGAGTATTGCTTGCCCTCTGGAATTGAAACAAAGAGGAGGTACAACAGCATTTCACGCTTTTTATTCTGACTTGAGTTTCTTCTGAGGTTTTGGTTTTTTTTTTTTTTTTTTGAGATCTCCAGAATAGATTTTAGTAACAAAGACCAAAACATTTCAATATTACAATTTCCCATGCTTCAGACCAGCTGGTTTTGGTAGTCCTGAGTACTCTATTAATTGCTTTTAGACAGGCTTTTCTCTTCAGCCTGGATTTACCAATCATATTTATGAAAGCTATTTATCTCTAGACCTTCAGTGAAGAAATGCAACTGAATTCACATCCTTCTCTGGTCTGTCAATTTTATATCGTTTCTCTAAGATTTTTCATCTTAGGTGATCAGAGAGATCATTAAACACAGGTGATCTTTCTGTTGGACTTATAAATAAAAACTTTTCCTATCCAGAAAAAGAAAACTAACTACCCATTTCTGAGCTCTTACATTCAAAAATATCAAGTTTGATAAAATAAAGCCTAAAACATTGTTGGGAAATAACCACCTAATTTTAAAGTTTCTAGTTTAATGCAAAACTCATTTTGAAATTGCTGGACTTCCATCGCATTTTTGTTATAACTTTTTTAAATTCAGTTAATGTTATTTCACAGGCTGGATGAAATGGAGAATTTTAAAATTTTGATTCTTGTAAGCATCAAAACCACCTGTTTTTCCAAAACCAGTTTTTTCCAAAGCATTATTTTAAAATCAGGCTGTCCCCAACCTGCCCTGTCTCAAGGGAAGACTTGATCAACTAATGTGCTGTGGGGAATATTCTTGTTTCCATCTTCAGGTTGGACTTAACTTTAACTGTTTAATTGCCCATGGCTCTATATAATTTAAGATGATTTTGTGGACGGACTGATCTCCCCAAGCCACTATTTTAAAGGAGTTACAAAATGGCATTTAAACATGACTGACTTACAGTCTTGCCAGCCAAATCAGAAGCACAGCAAGAATAGTCTCTTGTAATATGTCAGTTTCCCATTGTAGAGATTTATCTGCTCTACTAAGGAATGAAAAATAGCAAACTTTCTCAAGTTAATCAAACTTTTTTAAAACCTCAGAAGGGGTTTCAGTCATCAGCAATGTGAATGAAGGTTTAGGTTACAGTTTGTTATATTCATCTTGACCTTAACCATAAAAACCTCAGTGATGGCCCATACTAAGATATGTTTATACCTCTTCTGGGGCTGAAAGCATATGCACAGGAAATCATTAGAGCTTTTGTGAAAGATGGGCTGATATAATCACACTAAACCTATCCCAGGAAAGGACACGTATCTAGCTCTCATGATCTTGTCCTGTTAAAAGTTTGTATAATTTAAAGATACCTGCTAAATTCTCCAACGTAATTAAGAACCAAAACAGTCACTTTGAAAGCCTGTGTATTTTTTCATTTCAATTGGGTTGAGAGATAGTTGGCTGAAAATCTTCCCCCATAGATTTCGCATTAGCATTGCAGCAAGCTGATATTTATTCAGAGCTCTTTGTTACTGTACTATAACTATCAGGTTAAACAAAATAAAACAACTAATGCCTAAATTAGATATAGCCAATGCATGCTGATGTTCAGAAATCAGTTCTTTTCAGTATCTTTTCCTCTTTAGAGTCTTGAAATCCAGTTTCCTGAAAATATCTGAACACAGCACATATTCCTTGATGAACTGTTTTGGTTTTTGTTTTTTTTTTTTTTTTTTTTTTAAAAATATCTTTCTGCTTCTATGATAAATATGAATACTATGTTTATGTTTTTTTGTAGTTCAGGCCAGTAGTGCTTGTACTACTGCATAGTGCTTACCACACTCTTGAGGAATATGCATCATTGTTACTCCTCCCACATGTTTGCCCTTTTGCCTGTTGTATTATCAACAGGCTTTCTTGCCCATCACGTATTTCATGTCCATGTCCACAATATGACCAGGTCCTGTTGTCCCGTAAACACAAAGAAAGGGTCACCAAATATGTACTTGCCACATGAGCTGCAATAAGTTCTAAAAAGCCTGGGGTGCTTTTCTGCTACATGATACATCCACATCTTTCTGTTGTTCTCTATGCCCTGCAGGAGAGAAGGCAGCATGGAAAAGAGCCACAGAATAACTCAGGTGACCACAGGTGAATTGAATTAATTTATCTGGGGCCTCAGTTGAGACTCTGTCCATCTCAGGCATGAAGCATAGAAATAATCTGTTCCCTGACAGTGGATTAAATTACTATCTAATCTTCCTAAACCAATCTGATTTACTTTTTTGATACTGTTTATAGTATTGTGCTGAATAAGCTTGGGAGCTTGATCCTGACAGGATTTTAGTACCATTCCTAGGCTTTTCTAATAATTCACTGAGTTCTCAATGTAAGCTATGTTTTGAAAACAATCTCTCCTTGGCATTATGAAATAGCACTGCCAGCAGACCTCAGAGTAATACTTTATTGTTACTTTTCTTTTAGAAAGGAGGACACTGAGGTACAAAAAGGGGAACAAATATGGCTATAGTTAACTATCTGAAAGGTATCAAAGGGTATCTGAAGAAATAGAAAGAGAACCATGATCACCAGTCTGGTTCTTTCTGCATTAGGCTTGAGTACTTTTAAAAAAGTAATTATTCACAAAATCTTCTTTATGGATATTTATGACAAAGTTCTCTCTCTTTTTTTTTTTTTTTTTTCCTAGGCTGTTAAAGACCACAGTCAGCAAAAATACTATCTTATCCATATCTGTTACCACAAAGAGTTTCAGAAAATGGAGATGAGACAGAGTTGATTATCTGATTAATTTTGCCAAGCACATATCTAGCATAGAAAAGTATTCCATGCCTCAAGCAGTGTAGTACAAATGTCCCAATTAGATGCATGACTGATTTTGATTTGGCTCATTATTTATGCAGAACACTGGTTACTGGCTTATTGTCTTATTAAGCCCTGCAATATGACCCTTAGTAGTGATTGTGACTAATACTAGGAACATGATTTCATTTTTCTTAAGTCTGCATATATTTATTATTATTATTATTGTTAATCTCTGTTATTTTTCTCCACTGATAATGCTAGATACCTGAGATAGAAGAGTAATAATTCCAAAATCTTGCAAGTACTTGCACGTGAGCGCTAGCATTTATTTTACCAAACTTTAGCTGCCTAGGAGTTAGACATGGAAGACTATGCAAGCTACCTAAAATGCCCTTTATAGTCAGTGGTTGGAAAGATCCTTTCTGAAAAGTGACTCCATTATCAGAATATATAGTGTCTAAGACACATCATATAACTTATTTTCTAAGAGCAATTACTAAATTCTGTTGATGACAGTGGATATAACAGTGACTGGCCGAGAGTGGGATTTCTTTCATTCAAACATTTGAAATCCGTCCCAGGAGACTGAAGAAAATGCAGTGGTCTCATGTTTAAAGAAAATCCTTTGAAGACAACTTTTAGGTTGCTTCCACGAAATGCTACAGAAAGGGTGTCACTAGAAGAAAACGCTTTCAATATCTTTTAAGTGAAACTAAAAATCTACTGAAAACTATGTTTGCTCTTTACTGGACTACTTTGCAATTCTTCCTTGGATAATCAGTTTCTCTGGGTAACAGCTTCTCTGTTGCTACAGGGTCATGAAACTTTTCAATGCAAGTCTTTGAAACCTCTGAAGTATAATGCACAAATACATTCCTGCTAATTCCTGCATGTAAGTCTCGGAAATGTCCAGCACCTAATATCCACCACTAATAAAGAGCTAGAGGAAATGCAAGGAGGTAGAATTGTTTCAAGGAAGCTTCTTCACTGAAAGCCAGGGAATTTTTTAAAGAAATTAGATGGGTAATTAACTCCCTGCCTCATTAAGAACACATATGGTTAGCCACCTGAGTTGCTGGAATTATAAAAGCCAGTGCAGGAGGAGAAGAAAACCTCAAGAAAAAGTCCAGTATAGTCAATGGGCCTATGGAGCAACCAGATGGGAGTCCACAACCTTTTTCAATCACTTTTTTCTAATACACTAATAAATGAATTGGCTATTGAGAATATTTTTGGAAACACCATATTTTAAGCTAGCATAGAAAAACAGTCTAGGGAGGCAATCTTTCAGTGTTTGTAGCTGAGGTATTAAGAGCACAGATTGAACTTTTAGCCATTGCAGCTCCAGTTTTGAATACAAACCTTTTGCAACTTACTCTTCTTGACCAACTTAAGCAGCAAGTATTATTCAGCAAATTGAACTAATGTGTGATTTAGAATAATGAACACATTTAAGAAAATTATGAGGTATTGACATGCAGTTCATGAATGTAGAAACATGATCTGTCACAATGGATTTTCTCCCATCTTGGTATAAGTAATTTATTATTATGGAATCACTAATAAAAAAGAAGACACATTCCTACATTAAGAGGCCCAGACAACATTTATCTCCCATTAGCTTCAGTAAGTAGTGTGTTCACTTGAGTCTTATTAGTATTTAGACACATAGGTCTGAGAAATACTTCGAAACATTAAAAAGTCATCAAAATTAAGTAAATCCATAATAAATGTGTTTTACATGCATAGCAACATAAGCAGCAGAGCTAATAAATGCTAGTCTCCACATCTCAAACTTTGGACTTTCATGCTTTTGTTATGTGAAAGCTTTCACTTGATTTTTCCTAGTTTGGAGAATCATGGTAGTACATGGTGGCATAGCCTGTCTGGTATCTCAAGACTGATCTTGAGATTCAGCCTCTTTCTCAGTAAGGACATTAACAGTGGGAATTCACTGTCAAATTCTGTTAAAATTGGCCAGCAGGTGCAAATAGTATTGAGATAGATGCATACATACACCGAGAGTTTTAAGTAATACTATGGAAGTCTGACATTAGGAGCTCGACTAAAGGTGGATATCTGATCCTAAAAATTCATTTCCTTAAAAAAAATTTAGCTAGTACCCTTGCTTTGAAATAAATACAACCACCTCACACCCTCCCATTCCCCCCCCTCCCCCCCCCCCCACCCTTCTTTTT
>NDXB01020446.1:40032-55741 GCA_002631895.1 Agapornis roseicollis | reverse complement strand
AAAAACACAAATTGGTTTTAAAAAAAAAAAAAAAAAAAAAAAAAAAAAAAAAAAATGGATAGGACTGTTATTTCTATGCAGAAGCACTGTAAAAAATGTACATGTCCCATCCTCATCACATACAGTCTTTTCTCAAAACACTCCCATGTAGTTGTGTGAATAAGAAAGCTCTTGCAATGTAGGAGGCTGATGGTTTCTGCACACTTAGTAGAATGGACCAGGGCATTCAGATGTGTAAACTGGCAGCCAGGTGATAGAAACACTTTGGTTTTGCACGTATGCTGAAGTCTGTGTTCAGTTACGTTAATAAATGTGTACAGAATTTGAAGACTAGGTCATCAGTGGGATAGCATCTTTTTATTATGATGTATTTTGAACAACCAGAATAATTTTCATGTGTACTGTGAATCATAGCCCTAGTTTATCTGTAGTTTTCACTTTTTCCTTATATAAGCAAACTCTTATTGATTCTGAGATGATTTTCCTTGAATGAGGGCTGAGGAGGGACTGTGGTATTTGGCCCTAAGGATTTTATAAGCTAGTATGAATCATAAGAATTTGGAGACAATATATTTTAAAATGATTTCCTCTCAAGTACATTACTACATCTTGCATGTTACTAGGAGCTGTGTGAATGTTGTTACCATATGGATAAACAAACTCTTTCTCCCATTCCCCATTCACTCATTTTTCAGAGCCTCCCTAGTTTTCTTGGCAGGTTGTTGTTGCAGAAATACTATTGATGGGCTTCTCAGCACATGCACCTTGATTCTAATGCTCTGTCTGAAGAGCCTGGTATCTGGCTTTTTATTTATCCACAGCCTTCTTTTGAAGACAGCCCCCCTTGGTATAAATCCTGACAGTCTACATCAAGGCCTCAATCTTCTTTCTCCTTGTGATGGAGTTTGTGATCAACGGTAAGAAGTCAGCTCTGTCTCCGTTATGTCTCTAGAGTTTTTAGAGCTCTGAAAATACCAAGAGCATGACCCTCAGATATATGTATTATTTTTTTCCTAGAAAATGAACAAAGGCGAACTTGTCAGTCAGTTTTTTTCAAAGCAAATTCTGGCAGGAAAGCTGCAGTCTGCAGCTGTCATTGGGCTAAAGGTATAAACATGGCCCAAACATGAGGCAAAGTACAAAGCAGTGCTAAAATTAATGGAAGAAGTTGGTCAAAAAGTTTCTGACCTTGCACAGTGGCTCCTGTGAATCAGGACGTACGGTACTGTCAGTTACAGGGTACTGCTCACAAGCCTTTCCACCAGAAACCATACAGTGGGGTTTTTGGTGACTCATGCTATTACAGCATGTGTAGGGAAAATATGTATTTTTGTCTCTGAGTTTAATGGGTCTGAACAGTTTTACATTGATTTGGAGAAAGCCAAATGGGAGAACAAGCTGCATTTTGAATTACCAGATAAATAAAGGTGTTTCTGATGCTTATATGTTGTCTTTTTCTCAAACAGCTTAAAGAGATGATTCAGATTCAGGCTCAAAAATTCCTGTGTATTTTTTTTGATTTTTTGTGTGATTTTTAGACCCATGTAAATTATAGGTGCAGATTTTTGGGTCCAGATGGATTATTTGACATTTCAATAGAATGTTGTGTGCATTAATTGGAAATATATGCTATAAACTCATTAACAAGTGTTTGAGAAGCAAAATAAACTAGAGAAATGAATGGAAATAACAACCCACTTTTTTTGCCCTATGACTTGTAGGTCAGTGTAAGAGTACAGTGAGTAGTTGTAAATTGCAAATACAGGGGGGAAAACATGATGTTATTCTGACAAAATGAGCTGTTTTTGAAAAAAGTAATTACCATTCAAGAAATGAAAAGGGAATCTCGAATTATTTTCTTTAATGGCTGCTCAAAATACAGCTCCTCAGATGTTATCAAATATGCAAAACAATATATTAAAAAAAATATCCTCCAACCTTTTGCATAATTATTTATGATAACAGATGTAGATACTGTGTCAGCATAAATTAGAGCATTGTTCCAGAATGCTGCTGCATTTAAAGATGTGTCAGTCAAGGGCAATATTAGAGGTTGCTTAGCTCCTGGTCTCATTGGGCAGGGTTATTTCTAGAGATATATTCTTTTTGATATAGCTAAATAGTTTTCTAAGTGCTTGTTTTTTAGGTATAATTAATCCTTTGAACATCTATTGCTGTTCCATTAAGAATCTCATAACTAATGAAGTAAATCTGACAAAATCCCACTGGAGTTGCATTTAATTTATTAGTTTTAAAATTCTAATGGAAATAGCTATAGATGTGCAAAGGATTAAGGATTATTAAACTAGGAGGTCAATAAGTATTGCATCCATTTTACAGATGAATAAACTGAGGCAATGGGAGTTTAAATGATAAATATTGGGAAGAAAAATGCATTGGAAAGGCAGGAATGGAAGCCAAAGCTTCAGTCAATGCAGTTGAACTATATGGAAGAAACTACACATTTTCATCTTTTCATATATGCCAGAATTTATTTTTACTTGAAGGATTCAAGACATGTAGTTCAGTGTTTCTTGCCTTTCATTGCAAGAATGGCATTATCCCTTTGGAAAGTGCAGATGTTGCGTCTGAACTGTCCCTTTACTAAGTTTGTTTCCTTCTCCTTCCTTGTCCTCTCTTTGTGTGACATTTTGGAGCAGCCATGTCTTCTTTAGAAAAACTGGAAATATTTCAATCTATAACTTCAGATATGGAAAAGAGTTAATAGAAACATTAATAAGTACAACCTTAATAGGATTTGAACTCACAACCTTTGAAATATGAATTAGAAATTTATCTGGTAGTCTACTCAGTCTTTCATTAGCAGCTGTGGGAATTTACAGGTGTTAAATTAGTTAGAGAAATGCTCCACTATTCCATGAATGCAATAAAAACATAATGAGAACTACAAGGAAATAAATTAATTCTAAAAAAGAAATCTAATATAAGGGCAACAAAGTTCAAATAAAGCCTGCTCCCTAGTTTTTAACAAGATCTGCGAAATGTCACCAATATTAGACTTAATATTGCATTGTTATGCTTCACTTGTTGAAATATTTTCATTATATGCAAACATCAGTGAATTTTGGCCTCCTCTTTAAAAAAATATATATATAATAAAAAAAACCCCTATTTTAAAAATATTTCCATGTAATAGTTTGTCTGCTGAAAGGATGCTGTATTTTAATAGGATAGAATTACAAGCCCTGATCTGAAGCTGTAGCAAGTAGGAAGCTTGCTGTTCCTAGGTGCTGGTAAGCCAGGAGGGAGCTGCTGGAGGCAGATGGAGCACAAAGCACCGTGCCTGCCTTTGGTAGGGAGGAAGAGAAATGGAGCGACCATGTCTCATTTATGGTTTAGATATGTGGCAGCTTTAAAAATTTTGAGCAAAAAATATGTTTTCACTTCAAGGGCATTAAAAATACTGTTATCCCAGTTGGCTAATGCACAAATTAAAAAACATGACCAAATGTACACAAGTTTTGACTTCATGGTGTGAATGCTTTGCAGTATGTGTTAGGGGACTTAATTTCATTAACGCAATTTTAGGTCTTGCATTCCTTTTCTTCCTTCTGGTTTTAGAGAAACAAAATCTCAGGTGTAAGGGACTTTCAGTTAACAAAGACAGGAATTAGTATCTCAGTGAAGGCAGAATGAAGAAACTTGTTACAGTGACTTATAGATGATAGCTCAGAGACTGGGTCTGTGGGATCAGCAAATCCCTACCATGCATATCCACGTAGGACAGCTTGCTACATTACTCCTTGCAGTGTCTTCAGTAGTGTGTTACTGCTGGTGTATACTGCTAACAACAGTTGTAATGAAGGAAACAAATTATACTTAGTGCAAACAGTAGTTCATTGGCAAACAGGGCTGTAATGTAGTCCTTATTAGGAGGTCAGCGTGGATTGCCAAGAATCCCATCAATATGGATGTGCTAGCAATGGCTGTGATCTCTCTCTTTTGTCACGGAAGCAAAGGCTGAGTGGTGAGATGGGATGTAGTACAATGTACAGCCTTACCTGGAGGAGAGGTATGGAAACATGTTACTC
This sequence comes from Agapornis roseicollis, assembly GCA_002631895.1. Classification (NCBI taxonomy): domain Eukaryota; kingdom Metazoa; phylum Chordata; class Aves; order Psittaciformes; family Psittacidae; genus Agapornis; species Agapornis roseicollis. Next base: position 51,689 of record NDXB01020446.1, on the reverse strand, counting down.
ACGTAATGTTTAATATTAATTTGTTAAAGCTGCCTCTGTCAAGCTCTGGATGCTAGTGTATCATTTGTAGAAATAAACATGCCCAGTTTTTCAAGAGCATCTGAATCATTAAGCTGCATGCTTATGAGATCTGTGTGCTTCAGTTTCACACAATCTGTCTGAACCTAAACATTGTAGAAATCTTAAAAAACCCCAACAAAACCCCACATGCCATTCAGCACAGACTGGTGAGGAGAAGAATGAGAGAATGACAAATTGCTGAATGACTTCTGGCTTTCTCTTTCCATCTTTTCTTGGTTAAGGGAGGTGGAAAGAACTGAATTGTGGTAACCTCTTTCCTCCTAACCCACCCCCTGAGTTACTTCTAAAGCATCTCTGATCATTAGGAAGTAGATAATAATTGTGAATACTTTGAATATTCTTCTGGAATATTCAATCAGGTAGATAAAAATTAGTTACATTTTCAGCTTCTCTGAATTTATCCTGTGAGCTTCCTCTCTCCAGGAATTCCTGATCATCATGTACAGCAAATGGGTTGAGCAGAATAAAGGTCTCCAACCCTTGAAGGAAACTGGGGAGGAATACCCAGCTATGTTAGAATACCCAGTGAGGAAAAAGAGCTTCTGATGCCTGGAAACTCTGCTTGTGGTGAGTCAGCAGCTTATGCTGGTGAAGGAACTGTCAGGCCCCTCTTACAGCTTTTAGTGACGTGTGAATCACAATGGCTTAGTTATGGGACATTTATATTGAGGGGAAATTTGAGTGATTGTCAAGTTAATGTCCTCTGTAGCGTGTTGGTTCTCCTTCATTTTATGTTAGTTGTCTTGTTTTCTAGCTTTTTCTATTTGTTACCATACATTTTATATTGTGATAGATCTTCAGTGTGGCATCCTGTAGTAAATACAGCGAAACCAGGACATCTTGGCAGCAAGCAGTACTTAGGATAAGGTTGAATTTGGTTGTATTTCATGACTTAAAATAGATTAGAAGTCTTTTCTGGTCCTTTAAAATTGCATTATTTATATAGAAATATATTTTTATATTTATTTAGATATATATTATTAATATTGAACATACATGGAATATACTCAATTGAATACATTTTGAGAAAATACTTGGGTTATAATGAAATTTTGTGACTTCTCAAAATCGAAGATGAAACATGCACTGCTGAATCCTACACTATTTAATAAGATATAATCTTTTCATTTATTGTATCGGTCAGATAATGGCTTTCAAATAATTCAGAATTGACAGGCTCTGCATATAGAGTATTCTTAATTTGGAGATTTTAGACCATATGGTTTCATTAATTTTAAGCATAGCTATAGACACACACATCACTGTGTAGCGCTGTGTGAAAACCAGATGAGGAACATGCCTTATTTTTGTGATTCTTAGGAAAAAACCCCCCGACCATAGTAAGATACATCGTAATCAGAACAATCCTCAAAGTCCTGTTTGATCGTATGTTTGTTAATAGTGTTTTTTATAAAACATAATGATCATGTGAAACTTTAGGATTGCTCACACTTTATAGAATTAAAATAAGTAGCTTGAGAACTCAACCAAACAATCCACTTAATTTCAAACAGTTCAGATCTTTCTGGAATGCGTTTTTTACTCCAGACTTCAAGTTGGTCTGTATTACACTGCTTCACTGCATTTCGTCTTTTAGAAATACATCTTTTAAGTCTTTTAAAAGGATCTTCTACTTTCTTGCACAGTCTTCTTGTTGGCTGTCTCTCTGTTAGGTGAGAGGCTTTGGGGTTTTTGGTTTGGTTATTTTTTTTGGGGGGAGGGGAGGAAGTGGGCGGTATGGAGGAGATTTGAAAAGGATGCAGGTGTTGCAAGGGTCTGCAGTACCTCCAGAGGGTGGATTAAGTTTCCCTCCTCAGCACTGTCAGACAGAAGGCTATTCACTTTGAGTTAGTCTCTAAGCATTATAATTTTGGCTATGTAACTTTTGCTGAGTCCAGATGGATCCGACTCCTTGCTGTTGCTATATGGTCTTCTGCATGTCTCATTTCCAACTGGGGACCTGAGAGCCATGTTCTGACTTCTCAGTGTAAAGCGTGACCCCCACACTTCCTTCTGCTATAATTCAATATTACAGGTTTGTTGTATCGGTTTTTTTCCCTCAGGCTTGTACCAAATGATAGAAACAGTTTCAGGTGACCTTGTGTCCTCTGTTAGGTCATCCCTTTGGAAAGCAGCTTCACTGTAACGTTTTGCTTGGCAGTGTGTTTCTAAGCATTCTGCTAAATAACCTGTAACATTCAACAACCCAATCCAAATTATCCCCTCTCTGTTACAGTAGTGCAGACACAACGACTCCTGTTCTTTTCTGTGGTTAACTGAGTGGGACAAACAGCTATTCACTGTATCTGTTTTTTCCCTGCTGATCATCTTTAATTGAGCTGGGCCCTTCTCCCACATCCTCTGTCATGCAGGTATGTTAATTCAGTTCGTACAGACTGAACCTTTTCTCCCTCTCCTCAGGAAAAGCTCAACTCTGCCTTCTGAACTCAGCCTGTCTTGTACCTGGAAAATCTCTGATTTTAGGGATATCTGTCATAACCTGCTTTCTGTCTTGCACATTCATTTTAATGTTCTCTTTCTTGATTTTTTAGTGTGGGTTTTTTTTTATAGCTAATATTCTTGCCTTTCACACACACTGCTTTTATTTAGTTTTTTTACAGACATTTTTCTCTTCTCACATTTTTATACCTTCGTCTTCATTTCAAGGTCCTCAACCCTGTTACCTTTATATGAGAAAACATTAATTCACTTTTTTTTTTTTTTTTTTCATCTNTTTACAGACATTTTTCTCTTCTCACATTTTTATACCTTCGTCTTCATTTCAAGGTCCTCAACCCTGTTACCTTTATTTGAGAAAACATTAATTCTCTTTTTTTTTTTTTTTCTTGCTATATTTCCTTCTTCTTCCATGCTTTGTTTTAGTGCTAGCATACCACTGTGTTTTGATCCATTGGTAATATTTTGCATTTCCATTTACATTCCTGAGCTGAACATATTTGAGCTGGTGGGTCGTGGTTGTGCCCAAACCTGGAGATGGCCCTTCCCATCCAGCAACTCCAGCAGTGCATTTGGTTTTGTAGCCCTTTCTAAATATGAACATGGTATCCTACAGAAGATTACTTTGGCACAGCTCAATTGTGTCTTTAAATCACAGTCTAGTCTAGGAAGGATGTAGAAAGTACTAGGAATACTCCCCAAAATTTCTGAGGTACTGTCTCTCCTGAGCTAAGCATTTCCGAGAGCAAGTCAGATTGTTAGCCAAAATCTTACTGAAAAAGAGAGTCAGATGTTTCATGTGTCCCTGCCTCATCTCTCCCACGTCTCGTCAGAGGGAATGTGCTTTAGAGACATGAACCTTACTCCTCTAATACATGCAGGCATGTGTATTATAGCATTGGTAGACAGCTGGACTCTTGCTTCTAGGAAAAATATAGAGACATAGTTCTGGGTTTTAGCATGCTCTCTTTTTCTCTCTCTTTCTCAAAGGACATGAGAGTTCTAGAAAGGGTGGTTATGCAGAATAGCTTGGTATGTCTGATAAAGTTACAGTGAGGGTCAGAAATCAGGCAAGCACAACAACAACTTCACAACACTTAGACTGGAGTGAGAATAGCAGATTCTTTCCTCACATTTGGATTGATTTATCCTATATCCTAAAAGTATCTTTCAGTCTGCATTTTAGTAGGCTCTTAAACAATTCTGTGACTGGTGTAAAATGTTATGCTGGTTTGGACTAAAGAGGGGTGACAAAAATAAGGCTTCCTGCAGTATGCAAAGCCTGAAGTAACTGCAAAACCCCCTCTAAATATATTATTAGATAAGTAATAAATTTGGCAACAAATATAGCCCAGTGTAGGTCATGAGAAATTCTATGTGGGTTTGGTTTTTTGTCCTGGAATTTGTATGCATTGAAAAGATCCCTTGGTAGCTGTCTGGAAATCTCTACTTTCAGAAGTCGGCTGTCATGTTTCTTTTTCAGTGCTTTCAGAATAACAAGTTAGGGTTCCAGCAGCAGCATGGCACATCATTTCTTGGGCTAGTGTAAGGATCTCATTTGAATATAGCAGTACTTTCCATGAAAAAAGTTAATGTTTGAGTGTGACATGCAAAGCTGATGAATGGCAGCCTCTGAGTCCAATACTTTTTACCTTGTTTTAGTTTTTTTTTCCTGGCAAATATACTACTCTTTTTGTAAAGGCCAAGAAATTAATGAATGATTTTATTCTTCCCCCTTGCAGCCTGCACAGTGTAATTATGTATTATTAATAATGCAGCAGTGCAAATGATATTAAATGAACTACATTTGTTCATGTAGATCTTATCCAACTGGTTTTTCCATCGGTGGACTGTTTCTCGTCAGGGGGTACTAATTAGCTGTAATATGTGGAAAGATGGGACAGAAATCCAATCAGATAAATAGGGTAGATTTGGAAAAATCTGGGAAGGAAGAGCAACATTTAAGGCTGCAAATGTATTATTAAGAGGAAAGATGAGAATTTCTGCTTTTTTGCTTTTTCATACACCTCATGGTCATTTGACAGTATGAACTCTTGTTCTAGCAGGGCTATAAAGCCTCACAGAATATTTCATTTGACAAAGCTGTAATGCTGTTTTCTTTTGCAGTAATAGAAGTAATAGTAATAGAAGTGCATATAAAAGCTATCAAAGTCTTTACTATGGCTGCTCTTGCATTTATTCAAACAGCTGTGTTGATGAAAATTAGTGATTGTCTGTTCCTGTTAGAATATTCTCACTAGCCTTCTGATAAAGTTTACTCTCTCTGTTTGAATAATAGTCTCTTAATTTTTACAGCTATATTGTCATACATTTAAATGTGGTTATACAATAAATACACATGCATAATGCATAAATGTAAAGGATTTGATCTGACTGCTTCTAAAATAAATGGAAAGATTATTGTAGATTTCAGTGGGTGTAGTATGAGACCAAGTAATTGTTCTTACAGTTAATGTGCTGTTAAGCCCCAGCCTATATCAAACTGAAACCAACATAATCTCAGTTGAAAGCAGGTGGCTGCACCTGTATTCACAAGATAGAAATTAAATTCATCTCATTCATTAGTAGGTTTACTACACGCTTGCATTGTGTTTCTTATTAGAGGAGTCCAGTGGTTCCTGTATGCTGTGGGACCATTATCATCCAGCTACACAATTTTCTTTTCCTGGGCTTTTTATAGGCACCATATTTCTAAAAAACTTCAGAACATGCTTCCACCTAGTGCACAGTGAAAATACAAACTAGTGTGAAAACCTGTGGAGCAGACTAGACCCCATGGTATGCAGAGGTTTGTAAACCACCACAGCAGGCACTATTTGAAGTCCTCTAGCAGGCTGGATTAACTCATACATTTTTAAAGATGATCAATTATAGGACTTTACATTCCCTCTGCAGTGACGGAATTTGCTCCTTTTCCGTACAGACTTCACCCCTTCGGGTTCTGGTTTTGTTTGTTACCCCCCACCCGGCTGTATGTGTGATCATCAATCTTGCTGCAACAAGCGCCATTATGTCCCATTACCCTCAGCTGAGGCAGTGCAGGGGTCTTTGAGCTGGGCGAGGGATGCAGTGATGCAGTCCCGGGGCTGAGCCCCAGCAGCCCAGCCTGGTGGGAGCCGGTGGTGCGGGATGCATTGTTGCAGGCGGCAGCCTCGGGAGCCAGGAAGCCATACTTTCTAAAACTCTGCACAGAAATACATAGATTCAGGACTATTTACATTTTAATACAACTATTTCATGTAATTAAAGTAAACAGATAAACAGATCAATATGTTGAAACAGATGTATATAGACAGACATATTGCATGGAAACCTTAATATTTCATCCAAATGAAATACTCTATTTCAAATATGCCCCGTAGGAGTTTTGCTCAAGGCTATGCTTAGGTATAGTCAAAAATTCCCGATAGCTAGTCACGAGGGAAAATATGTTCTCTTACAGATAATTGCTACTGGCAGCTAGAGACCTAGAGAATTTGATGTGTAATAATGTGACCTGACTATGTATTAAACTTTTTGAAGGACATGCGTAAAATAATTTTATATGCTTTTCACACACCTTAGTTTTTTTGGATTTCACTTGTGTTAGCACATTTTTAACAACTTCCCTATGTTTAATATCTGTTACATTTCATCCTAATAGTTCTCAGCCATAAAAGAGCCTAATATTATGTTGTTTGGTGGTGATGTATTTTTTTTCCCCAAAACGAATATACTTAGAAATGTAGGGTGGAGAGGAGACAGGAAGGAGAATAAAGCCCAGGTGACTTGTAAGAAATATGTAAACAAAGCAGGGTTGCATTATTAATGATAGAGCTGGAGAAAACAAAACCAGTAAATATTTTTCCTTTAAAAATACATGGGCTTAACCCTTCAAGGTTTGCTTGTTTCCCTGCATGCAGTTTGAATGTTACCTTGTAAGCGTATATTTTGTATCTATATATTTCCTAGTTACCATTCTGTTACCTCTTAGGAAAGCTTCAAAGATGATTGCCTTTCTATATTAAAAAAGTTATATGTTTTATATTGCTTTTTATCGTATTGGAAAGTACATAGCAATTATACAAAAAATGCAGTTAAAAGCAAATGTCAGAATTATTTGCTATTAGATTTATCTTTTCCTTTAGCACTGGTGTGTAATATTTATTTCCCAGTATTCAGGATTATTGCGAAGCAATGATGTACAGTTTGAATTTTCATAAACTGCCAGGAACTGCAAATGAATGACACGACTTCAATAAATATCTTTATATACCTTATAAAATTTATTGATATAATCTTATTTTGTTGTTGGCAGATGTTAATAGGCAATAAATGTATATATTGTTGTTCCCTGGCCAAACAAAGATAAAAGGCTGAAGTAATAGTTTCCCTGCATTATAAACCCTTTTATTACTCTTATTTATTTGAAGCCCATCCCAGATTTCAAATTTAGATCTACAGTTGATAAAAATCACTGAAAGTTTTGTTTTATCTTTATAATTATCATTATTATTTCTATTTTTACATTTTAATACTGTATATGAATAGACAGCAATGCAGCATTTGTGTGTAAGTAGTGATAACTTTTATTATGTAGAAGTGTAAATAAAACATCATTTGACATTGTTAATGTAAAAGGATCCTAACTTATTCTCGTAAAACAAAAAACCCCACATTTTTGCAATAGTGTAGATTATATGAAGCCTTGGGTGACATGGTTTAGTGTGAGGTGTCCCTGCTTATGGCAGTGGGGTTGGAACTAGATGAGCTTAAGGTCCTTTCCAACCCTAACTGTTCTATGATTCTATGATAATAAGTGGTATTTATGGAAAATCATAGGATGTAGATTGCAGAAACTAATTAGAAAAGAATTGCACTCCTGTTCCTTAAAACTCTTTGAGCTGGTCAATTGATCAGGTTTGCCAGCTTCCTTAGGTGCATCAGTTTTATGGTGATGAGGTCAGTACAGATGGTTTGCTGGGGTTCAGCAAGGCTTTACTCTTGATCCTGTTTGCCTATGAAGATCTCTCTTTGCGTTGTTGCCACCCAGTAAGTAGAGCATTTGATAAATTAGGCTATGATGAGGAATTATTTTGTTATCACACAGTTTGGTCAGGAAGGAGATCCCATGGCTCAGATGTCCCTGAGCTGCATGTAGCCTAGCTGTTGGACTCCTAGTATGCTGCAAACCTGATCTCTGTACCTTTCAGGAGATACCTGAATTGCAAGTGCTCCATTTGAACTGTGATGGGAGTGTTTTTGTGCTCCTTCAGTTCCAAGAGAAAATATCTTCCTGTTATATCAGTGGAGTTATAAACACACTGGAGAAACATTAATTTCCAGCTTTTTGTGTGATGGAGACAATCTGGTTCCAATTGCTGTATCATGTGAGGTAGACAGGTGGCATCAGGCAGTTACCAAATAAAAGATGAAGGCAGCAGCAGCAGGTTACGGCCTTAGGGCTCAGCAAATACTGGATTAAGCTGCAGCAGGTTCAGGCCTGAGGCAGGACAGTATAGCTGACTCCTGCAGAAACAAAATCAGACCTGTCACCAGTGCAGTTCATCCATGAACGAGTGCAGTGGGGATGCTACAGAAGCTACATGAAGGCGTGCAGTTACAGGTCAGCCATGCAATTTGCAACATCTGGCTTGCTCCTTAAACCCAGAATTCCTCCAGAAATGGGAATCAGGTAGTACCTGCTGCAAAATGCCTGTTTACTGAAAAGTGCATTATGAAACCAAGGATTTTGTAGGAGGATTTTGAAAGTTCTTTTTATGGAATGTGAAAAGAGGGACAGGTATAAGGGAAGAAAGTGTAAACACCGATGTACAAGATGTCCCAGTCCTGACTAAGACAGTTGCTGAGTGGTCCCACTGGCTCAGTGATAAAATCCTGAAGCCCATGGGAGAAGAGAACACACAGTATCAGCAGAATTCATTGCCCATGAGGGAAAGCACAAAAGAAACAGTCTCTTGCATATGCCTGTGAATGAGTTTATACTCAAACAAATGTATATTTCTTTCTTTTATTTCTAGTATATTTCTATTATAGGAACCCTAATGAAAGGATTTTAGCCTCAAACGCTGTCCATTTTTTCCGTTATAGGTGTAATAATAATTTTCTTTTTCTCCATAACCTGTGCTGCTCTTGGATCCTTAAGACCAAAGTTGACTATAACAGCTTTACTGCTATACTTTTGAACAGCAAAAGAAGAATTCTCCTTTCTTCAAAAAATAACCCCAAAATATCTGAGTGATGAGCAGAGCTTTCAATTTCTCAAATTCAAAGCATAGCATGTATATAGCAACAAATAATAATAATAAAAATCTACAACAGGTCTATTTTAATCTTGACAATGGAACTTTTAATCACTTCAGAGTGGAGGCAAAACGAGCTATAACCTGCCTGAAGTTACACTAGTCATAAACATTCAGGCTTGCTATTTCTAGCACTGAGAGCTTGAAGTCAATGGGAATCTTTCCATTAATATGAAGCAACAGATCAATCCCAAAAGCATAAGTTGTATTCATTGTAAGGCTAGACCTCAATAAAAAAAAAAGTGAAGTGAAATATAATTCATAGATATCAATTGATTTATTGATCTTCAGGCACTGATGTCAAAAAAGGAAAAAAAGATTGTGCTATTTTTAATAGAATCCTGCTTTACAGTCTTCAAGTGGGTTAAGAATCAGAAGAAAAGGTCTGGCTCTCTGGAACACAGTGTCTGCTTTACACATGAGCTGTTCTGAAACCAGAGACAGTGCAGCCTTCAAAACTTCTAACTTAAGAACTACATCCAGAGAATCACTGGGTTAGTGTACCAGAAAGTTTTCTCATTTGCCAAGCATACTTGCACTGGCTTGAAATAGAATAAATTTGCTTAGTTGATAGTAAGATCGTTCTTTTCATACAAAAGAGAAACGAGAAATTCTCTGGTCTCATTGATGACCTCAGACTATTTCGGCAAAGAAAATGTATAAACTTACTGTGTAATTGTATAATGATTTACATCAGTGACAGACAGCTTGTCTGTCTGAATTCATCCATGGGTGTCCTTTGCTGTGATTTCTAAAGCAAATGCTGAAGTCTAAAAATTCAGGGTGGCAGTTATGAAATACTAAAATAATCCACAGGGGATAAAAATATTTGGTACTAGCAACAGTAAAAAACTTCATAATTACTGAATCAGTTTCTTTTCAATGTAAAGTATCCTAAAGTTTTGAAATAATGCACATTTAACATAGATTGGTATCTCCGGAGCTGATGTCTCCTTGCCATGTGCATTCAAGCTGTTGGCGGTGACCTTGTAGGGCAAAGTGGTTTTGAAAATTAGTTTTTGCCTCCCAATCTGTGAAAATAATGCTGTAGTGAAGGTTTAATAAAAGCCATAGCTTCTCATAGAAGCTTATTTCAGCAAAGTAAACTATTAATTAAAATAACAAATGTCAGCTGTTTCTCAGCTTGACAGTTAGCACAACACAGCTTTTGCTTAGCCTGATGTACAGAATGTATGGGAGGTATACCTGTAATTCATTTTATCTATGTATGGTTCACTTATATTTTAATACAGTGATAAATTAACAAAAACTGCTGCAGTTTTCTTAGTGGTGTGAGAGCTTGGGGAAAACCCATCTGGCATGTAAATAACGTATGGCTAAAATGGGGGAGAAGAACGAAATTAGGGAATTTCTGAAGGATTTTAAGCTTTGCAAAGGAAAGGGGAAAATTTGTTACCCTGAAGTTTGCCTTTTGTATTCATTTACCCCCTGAGGTGGAGCAGAGGCAGAAGGGCTGGAGAGGAGAGTGTGCAGTTTATTGCAATGTGAGTTTTGGGGGGGAGGGGGAGGGAGGATATGCAAGAGGGTGGGGTTATGTTTTCTGAGGCGTATGCTGGTATGAAATTAAATGCCAGTCAGGAATTGAGTCAAAAAGCAGCTGCAATCACATACTCTAAAAACCTTTGGTCTGGCCAAATGTCTTGCTGGATCTTGGCACAAGCTGAAGCAATCCTTGGGTATCACCAAGGAGCCCAGCAGGAAGCAGTGTAGCTGTGTATGTTTCATGTTGCCTGCCTGCAGCAGCACTGTAAAGAAACTGAAATAGATTCTTTACATAGTTTTACATCCTACTATGAGCATTTCTGTGGATGCTGTCTGCCTTCGCTGTCCTGGTGGTTTGGTCTGAAAAAGTAGAAATGAAACATCTGTGGCTCTGGTCTCCATTCTTGACTTGCATCTGAGCAGCCTTGTTAAATTTGTGAGAGAAATAGGTCATCTTGGGGCTCTGTATATTTGTGAACCCAACTCAAGGTGTCCGAGCACTTGTAATTTCCACTACAGGCATTACTCATTTGTATGCGCTGGACTGCTTGTTCTCTTCTGTTGGAGTCTCAGAACTAGGAGGGCATGTTTTGAAAAGTTTGTCCTTAACCTCTGCCAGAGGTTTCTTAGCTACAAGGTGTATATAATGCTTTTTTCTCTCTGAATAGTTTGTGAAATAGAGGTAACTTAGCATCTGATATTCTTGTAGAGTTAACTACCCGTCATCGCTGAGAAAGCAAATCATGGAGACAGGTGAAAGGCCAAGAGCCAATCTAAATAAGGTGATGGATTTAGAAAAGTCTAAGCACAGGTCCAAAAGCAGTCAAAAAGCTTATGAGTCCTTATCTCAGAAGTCAGCACTTTAAAAATTTGATGGTCAGTGACTAGGAAGTGTAAAAGTCAAAAGCAATGCACTTGATGTGTTTCTTCAGGAGCAAAGGGTATTATTTCCTAGAGAACTGTAACTTAAGATGCAACTGGTGTGCTGCTTTCCTTCTGGGATATGGTTAGGAAAACTACTTTTATTTAAATAGTAAAAGAAATAAATGGATTTTCCTGTCTCTGATTTTTATTTTTATTTAATCCCGTACTTTGTGGCACAATGCTTGTCACAGTCAAGGAAAGGAACATCTTATATGGGCACATCATCAGAATATTGATAGTGCAGCTCTGAAAATTCTCCATGAATAGTTGAGAATGGACCAGCCATAAAGGGGGAAAAAAATCCCCTTATTCTAACTGCTTTTCTCTTTTTTTTTTTTTTTTTTTTTTTTTTTTTTTTTTGGGTTTTGT
>NDXB01020446.1:8057-25581 GCA_002631895.1 Agapornis roseicollis | reverse complement strand
TAATTAAATTTTTTTTTTTTTTTTTTTTTTTTTTTTTTTTTTTTTTTTTTTTTTTTTTTTTTTTTACCCAGTTGACTTCTAATTTAATGTCAGTCAAAAAGATTTAATTATCTTACTTTTATCCTCTAATGTTGAAGCTGATGTTTGTTTTTTACAATCTAGTGTCTTAACATAACTACAATGTGTGCTTAGTTCTATGCATAAGCACTTAGGCAAATTGCTGCTGCAGGAGCACGTATAATATCTGGGTTTGCATGTGGGTACTGAATAAAAGTCTTTGGAATACTATCTCTGATTGCTTAAATATATCTTATTTTCAGAACTTACTCCATAAGTCTTTTCCTAGCATTATAGTAATAAAGTGAAGCGTTTTACTGGATATCAGTGTTTTAAGTTTACTGGATATCAGTGCTCTTAGTTTTTTCCACCCCTTTTTAAATTGAGAAAAAAAAAAAAAAAGCAAGCAATATGTGAAATTAAACGTTGGGAAATAATATGACTTTTCTACTGCCTTTTCTCGCTGTGGAAAATGACGTTGTCTCCTGGCCGAATACTTTGTGATGCTTGAAGAAGCATTTCACAAACTTTCAAATGTCTTTGAAATGGTTATTTTTTAATTTTTCCTTTTTGTAACTCATTTAAAAATTAGAAAGATGCATTTTGTGATTGCTGCTTGGTCTTTTATATTGGAAGAGATTTGTTCTCTATTCACTTCTTTAAGAAAAGCATACATGGTCGAATGAGCACCTTGCAATGCTCTCATTAGGCAGAGTTGCAGTTCACCTGTATTTCCCCTTAATCTGTGGAGAAATAAGCTCTTTTTAGTTCTTCCTTGCTCACCAGACATACAGGGATAATGGCCACAAATTCACCCTTCGTACTGCTCACTTGATCAGAATGCTAAATACAATGAAGCATCTACTTGCACTTCAGTCTCCCTAGAGAGCAATGTAAGTCTAGATGCACTAAGTTTTTGGACAGCGTTTCATGCCTAACTTCTTTCAGTAGACTTACAAACTGTAACACAATTGAGACAGAAAGTCCCAAGTTCTGTGTGCTTTCTTTACCTATTAAGGTAACTGACTGCTTTCATGTGACAAAAAGTTAGCTGGTAGCTTAACTTCCAATCATTCTCTTAGATAGTGTTTCCATAGGTAGCATACCTTTCCTGATAGGTACAATAATAATAATAATGAAGCTTGGATGGGCAAATGAATGAAATCACACTCAACTGAATGCTCTATTGCCCTCTGTTGCTCATTTTTACTTCATCTGCATGGAGTGTGCTGATGCACATGATTGTGAAATTTCACCTTTTACTGACTGACTTGGACATAAAGATTGCTGGACTTTAATCTGTCAGAGCATTATTTTGTGTGTCTCAGAAATAGTAAAACATAAGTCAGTTATCCACACAACCGAAGAATAAAGCCCTACAAAGTTAAACTACCTGTTAATATGTACTTCATGTAAAGAGAATGATTTTGTTTTCCAGCACCCTAGGTAGGAGCATGGTAACTACAAAAGAGTCTTCACACTTTATAATACTTCCAAACAATTGTGTACAACAACTGGTGTTACAGCATATCAAACCAAGATGGGGTGATTCCCCTTTCCTTAGTTTGATATACTTTCAGCTTCTTTAAAGGCTCTTGAGATCAAGACCCCTACTGAGTCTTTGAAGCTTGTGTCTTTCTTTCACTAGAAAGTGAAGCCTTGGCTTTTAATGGCAGCTCAGCAAATATCTCATCAATATTTAAAGTGTCAAGTGTACCTCTGTTAGAGGTACCAATCACAGATCAAAGATACTGGCACTGAGGTGCAGCATTTCCTTCAAAGGTCTTCACAGCTGAACTTCTCCTTTTGTTGGTAAAGAACTTCTCTTTTTAACATTTGTTACTTTCATGCGTCTTAAACATGTTGTTTGACAACTGTGGGGAATTAAATGTTTTGTTACCATAGCCAGTGAGGGTGGTACAGTAGATTTGAACAGTCCTTCATGCTTGTTTAAGAGAGCAGAATGCTTGAAAAAGCCTTTTACTGGCTGGTTCCACTTTTCTTCTGTTGACCGAAGTCTACTACGTGTAGTGGTAGCAATGACATACTTTCTCAGGTGGTCCAGAGGAATTCAAGGTGGATCCAAGTTTAGTGGCAGGAACAAATAAGATGTAGCAGGATGGTTGCTTTCTGGCCTTTTCTCTTTCAGTAAGGATTTCGGATGTTTCTTTTATCTTTTTTTATATCCTCTGTTGATTCTGCTCATTATGTAAGGCTCATGAATATGGCTGTGAAATCTAATCCCTTTATTACTCTTCCAGCTCTTACTGTGTTTTATTTTTTAACATCTGTTAACACAATTACAACAATAATTACAGTAATAAGGATTCTGAGTATTTTGTGCTTGTGGTTTATCTGTTTCTGTGTTGTAATTTTGATTGGCACATACCCATAAGCACAGTCTAATGTCAAAGTGTTAAAACAGAGTTTGAATGGTGAATTTCTCAGTGATGGCTCAGAAAATCAGAATTAAGAAGCTTATCAGATGACTCTTGTAAAACACAGATTCCATAAGCTGCTGATTGTCTTCAGAGTGCGCTGGGATTAACAGGTCTAAAATGCATGTCACTAGAGTGTTTTTACCCTGAAGGCTGACTTTTACTGATAGTATTTACCTCCTTGTAAAGCAAACATAAATTTGTGTTCCTCAGTCAGTTTATAAGCTTCCCAGTTGTGTACCTCAGAATGCACTCAAGCACTACAGTGGAGCAGATGTTAATTTATAGTTTTCAAAGCTGTTTGCAGAGCAAAGACTCTCATGCTACTATTGTGCAGTGCAAAAGGCCAGCTACTGTCTTACCATGCACTCATTTCTTACTGCTCACTAAAGGATGTTTCATGATCCAGATTTTAATATGTTAGGTGTTTCCTACTGAATAGCTTATAAATCATGTGGATTTCAGAGGGCAAGAGGTATTACAAAATTGCTCTGAAAAGCCCTGTGAGCATGAAGGTAGACATGTGCTTTCAAATTCTTGTTCCTTACACATATGGGTCCTGAATCTGCAACAGTCCTTACTCACATCTGTCTGCCCTTCCTGTGTGCTGATGAGGCATACAGGGTGCAGTTCTGGGTGACTGTGCATAAACTACTGACTCATTTGTCTTTAGATACAATTTATCTGGGGCTCAGGGAAGAGCAAGTACAGATGGCAGAATTTTGCTCTTGACTAGCAGTATCATATACAACATTGCAAGAGTTTGAAAAGAAGCTTTCAGGGTAATATTGGCTAACATTTAGTTTTTCTGTCCCTTTTCCTTGTGCCGGAGATGTTCTCTGACTTTCTTTAATGAATGTGGCAAGGCTATAAATAAAACTGGCAGTGGAAATGCTGCCCAGTGCTGTGAGCTGCACACCGGTTTTATCCTATCAAGACCATTGAATTGGCTGAGTGCCCAGGAATGGCAAGAAGTGTTTCTGCTTCTGACTGCACCTTGTATTCGGAAGAGGATTATATGAAAGGTGACAGCACAGCATAAATGGTCCCTAAATTAATTTTCATTGTGAATAAACTCTATGCCTTAAAGCAAAGAGTCCAGCTGTGATTTGTCTAGTTGTAGCTATGGAGAATCCACCACAACCAGTGGAAGGCTGCTACCCTATTTTCTTGTAGCTTGCAGTTGAAATCTGCACTTTATTTTGAATTGGAATTTGCCTCTCAGTTTCTATCTGTAAATTGTGTAGTATGTCTGTCTGCTCAACAGAAGTAGTCAGAGGTGTCCTATGGTTATTTTTTCCTAGAGTTATTACTCTGTGTTTGGCCATATTGAAATTAATATAATTACTTTGTGCCCCATTCACCAGAATGACCTACTCTGTATCAATGAGCTGTTCTCTTCATTGCTAGCTTGTGCCAAAATCCTCTTTGCATGTCAGGTTTACAGGTAAAGACCCTGTGTTTTACTACAGGGGACTGGTAAAAATGCTAAATAATAATTTGACTAAAATTTGGCTTCTGTAGGAACTCAAGTCAGAGCACATGTACAATGAGGATTCTCCAGTTGCAGTTACATTTTGACAGCTATCAGTTAATAAATCCTGGATCTTCCACTGAAGTTTCCTAAATCTTTATTAAGTGACACACAAGCAGCTCTAGGATTACTTGTGGCTGTGACTCAGGTCATATCCACTCACTCATTTAGATCATACCACTAGACTTTTTAAGATACAGGTGCAGTATTAGTTGTCATAATTTTCTCTGGGAAGTTCCCTGAATTTTGTGAGCTAACAGATAGAAAATAAACTTTTCTCCAGCTCTTGGATCACACTTTTCTATCTGTATTCATCTAATAAAACAGTCTTAGTGTGGTGACTACTCAGTATTACTTGTTTAAATCACTTTTGGATCAGAGTATATTTTCTTGACAGTATTGACTCGTATTGGAATTTTCTAAAAATCAGGATGAAGCTAGTTTGTGAGACTTCCATGTTGCTTGAATTTAATGATCATTCCATTATATCAATCTATTACTGTAGTAATACTGCTGTTAGTATGCATTTTGTTGCTAATGTACTTTGAAAAATCCTTATTGTCCTTAATTGTGTTGACCATTGATTTCTCATTGACATTAGCCTCAAGCATTCTAGCAATCTCCTGACTCTTAATTTATATTAATTGTTATCAGTGTTCCCTTTTTTGCTTTTATTATTTATTTTTTCTTTCCCTCCAAGTCTTTTTTCTCTGAGGCTGATTAATTTTTCCTTGACTGTGGATTCTGTAGCATTTAATACAATATTCTTAATTCTTAGCAGTTATTGTGGATCTGATTTCATAGATCTTCAGATTTAAAAAGTGTTTCCAGCTGCAGTATATTCCACTGTCATTTGAATTTCAGTCTCAAGATACTTTTTACTTACAGCATTCAACTCTTGCTCAATGTTACAATACATATTATTGTATAATAAGGAAAAATTTTAGAGTGAGCAGTCTGTGTATAATTTTCATAAAGGTCTAGATGTGATGATCAGTATTTTGATATAACTGTAGATTAAAGGGATGTGGATAAGCAGTAGTCTTATGAAAAGCGCTTTTATTTCAAGTGGTTTGAATGTCCATTTTTCAGCTTTTCAAACTCAATATGCAAATTTTTTTTTTTGCTAAATGCTGAACCAGATTTGCATTTTAAGCCCTCCTGATGGAGATAAGTTCAAATTGTTTCAAGAATTAGGTTGTCACAAAAGGACTAGCATGTGTTGTAGGAAAGACCAAAAATTGATATTTTCTTACTTTAAACATGAAATTCAGACTGAAATTTTAAAAAATCTTCTCCTTCTCTTCCGAAAGTGTGATACAGTCTGCTTTTCTATAAAAAACAGATGCTTGGCCTCTCACTCCCTGGTAAGACATCTTAGACCCTTGAGGCTTCAGAGGTACACCTTAATTGTTACAGATTGTTGGATAAACCTAATAGTGACACCAGACTGTGCTGCAGTATATGGCACTACATGTAGTGTAGTAATACAAGATAAGAAAAGAGATCATATCACAGAATAGTTAGGTTTGGAAAGGACCTTAAGATCATCAAGTTCCAACCCCCCTGCCATAAGCAGGGACACCTCACACTAAACCATGTCACTCAAGACTGTCTAACTTGGCCTTGAACACTGCCAGGGATGGAGCACTCACAGCTTTCCTGGGCAGCCCATTCCAGTGCCTCACCATCCTCACAGGAAAGAATTTCTTCCTTATATCCAATCTAAGCCTCCCCTGTTTAAATTTTGACCCCTTACCCCTTGTTCTATCACTATAGTCCCTAATGAAGAGTCCCTCCCCAGCATGCCTTATAGACCCCCTTCAGATACTGGAAGGCTGCTATTAGTTCTCCACGCTGTCTTCTCTTCTCCAGGCTGAACAGCCTCAACTTTCTCAACCTATTCACTGCAAGGAGCAGAACAAGGTTGCAGTCCTGAGGAGACACCTCGGTGTGTCTCAGGGATGTATGAAACCGTGACAAGCTCTGTGATACTGCAGCTAAATTGGTGGTTTTGATGAATGTATAATTAACTAAACCAAGTAATTTAGTATTGTTACTTGAGTGTGGCACAGCAAAGCAACGCATGTTGTGAATTCATACAAATTGTGGTGAAGATTTTAATCTTTTGGCTATAAGAATTGACATACAATGACTATAGTGGAAGCAGCCTGAGTGTTTGCTTTCAGCTGAACTTCTGTGTGATCCTCCTGTGGTCAAGGACACTAAATAAAGCATGTCCATTGTAAGTGAACAAGAAGTAAATGCACCATTTAGTAGAAGGAAGAGTATGTGCAGTTTTCAGAAGAAAGGCAGCTTTTAATCAAGAGCCATTAAGAATTCTGCTACAAAGATGTTGCGTCTATTTATATAAATGGTTCTTTTTATTAAAAGCGAACTTGAATAAAAGTGAATTCTACCATGGTAAGGACATGTCAGTTTGCCAAAGGCAGTGACAAAGATAGGACCAGATTCAGCTGTTTCTCACAACAGCTGTGGCTCAAGGATTGAATTTGCATTGGTATACAAATATTTAAGATAATCTTACAAAGGATTAGATTAGATGTTAAGCACAAATGAGTTCCCTTGCAGTGTCTCTGTGAAGCTGATTGACAGAGAGTACATTGTTGAACTAGAGTTGGGGGTATAGAACTAATAAAGGATAAAGTATTGTGAGTAGAAAGTTCTGGTAAAAAAAAAAATGTCTTAATACATTGTGACTGACCCAGAAGCTCCTAGGACATGGCCATATTATGTTACCCTTGCCAATCCCAGATAATTTTAAAAGTGAGACAAACAGCATGCCAATCCCAAACCTTAATTAATGTCTTTGGAATATTTTGTTTTCCTTTAGAGCTTTCTTTCATTTTTTTTCCCCCCATATTAAAACTTTGTTTTTTACATGTGATTAATTTAAATCGTTTTGCGTGTAATTAATTTTTAATTTAAAAATATTTACTTTTAAACAAAAAGTTCTTCTCACCTGCAGACCCTAACTTTTCATTGTGAAAATGATGAAAAGAGACAGCCTGTCCCCAAAACTTTTATTGTGGCAAATTTCTTAAAAGTAACTGTGTATGCTTTGAGGTTTGATTAATGGAGATCCCATACTGGGAAATCCCCTAACATTTCATTAGAAAATTCCAAGCCAACTCAGTTGTAAAGTTTGTTCAGTAACGGGGTTCTTACCAAAGGCTTATTTGCCAGCAACTTACTCAACAAACTCAATTTCCTGTATGCCATTTTTATGCTTTTACCTTCTGTGGACTTTAATAGAGTGAAGTCAGAAATGCTACTGTAGTACTAACCTTGAGCTGTTTTTTTCTGTCTACTAAAACGCCCTTAGCTCCTGGTTCCTTTTGTTCTTCACTCTATGTATCAAATATCCATAAACAGAACATTTTATTAACACCAAGGTCACTGCCTATTTTAACTTATAAAAGGATAAAATAGAACTTCTTACTATCAATCTGTAGAGACGTATTTTTCTCAGGAAACTAAAACACTGTTTCTACATTTATTGTTTTGCTTTTTTATATATTAAGAATTTTTGTTCACGATGAAGTGCTACAGATTTCTTTTTGTTTTAATTAAGAGGAAGTAGGAACATACAAATCCAAGAACTGTTATTAAAGAAGATGCATTTGAACGAGGAAAGTCTTCTCCCCTCCTTGAAAGTTATTCTTTCTATTAGTTCTATGCTATTTCTATATTTCTATAACTAGTAACTCAGCAGGAGGTCTTAATAGGTAGAGGTTGCTGGAAGCTGACCTGCAGCTGCAGTGGCATAAGACCACTGATGACCTGCAGACTGTAATTAGAGTACTGTAAAACTAGAAGGTAAAGGGTGGCAGAATGTATTAGCAGTAAAATGCTAACTTGTAAGTAGTGCATCTGGATTCTTCAGGAGTGTCACTCATTCAAGAACAAGTGAAATGTTATGTTAGAGAATAAATTTACATATAGAATCCCTAAAGCTTAAGGAGTGGTGAAGGTTAGCTTGGTGATAGAAAAGCAAATCTGCACAGCTCTTAAAATACCTTTCTTTTCCCTCCCCCTCCTCTTTTTTTCCATTCATCCTTTCCACGGTCTGCCTTCAGAGAGAAATAGAAGAAAATTTAAACATAGAAAACCAATATAACAAACCTTTAATGCAAAGAAACATTGTTTCTATTAATGCCTGTTTTAGATTTTCTGATCAGTGACTGGCACTGTGACCAGTAAACCAGTTACTTCTAGGAACAGCAGTGGTCTGTCTGGAGGTCCTGCATCACTGTTTTTCTGCTTCTGCATTCTAGTTGCTCTGTCAATCAGTGGGCTGAAATGCAAGATGACAGTCAATAAGCAAAAGGACTGGGATCCCACAGACAGAACAAAATAATTTGAAAACTTCAGATGCATGCAGAAAACATGAAAATCCTTAAGAAGCAGTGAATCTGGTAAACTTTCTAAAAGAACAACACAAACTTACATTCTTAACCCATCTTTTGCTACCATTCCTTGAGTCTTCTGGTTAAAAGATGCATAGGAAAATGCCAAATCCTCTATAGAAAGCACATGGGGTGAACAAAAAGCTTAAGAAGTATTAGGAGAAAATTTCTCTGGGGTTGAGATGCTGGAGTACATTGCCAAAACCAGAGTCCATGCAAAACGGCCATGTGGCTCAATATTTCCCTAGCATTTTTCTTCACCACTGACTTTCAATCAAGTGAATCATTACCCAAATTAGGTTACAGCAAGGTATTTCTTCTTCTGTTGTATCATCTTCTCTTTCCACAGGTAACAAGATACAGAGGTAAGGATATCTGCTGCCTATGGATTACATTAATGCAGTGCAAAATTAATTCCTAGTGCTACAAAATGAAATTAAAAAACTGTGGCTATTGTTAATGAGGTTACTGAGAACCTGTGATGTAAAAGTTAAATCTCTCATTACGTTGATAACAGTCCAACTATATTATCTGTTCATCTTGCTACACAGCACAATTTGGTATAGGGATACCCAAGTTAATTTTAAACAAGCCAGGTTGGGTACCAGAAGCGGTCTGCCTGTGACAGCACTCAGCTTAGCATAGTCTAATTGATTTCTCTAAGAAATAGAATACATTAGCTTCTATGGAACTTACACTGTCATGTTTAGACTACTTTTGATGCCCAAGCTAATTCCCACAGATATCCGATACCAGGTCAGGTGTCCGTCTATTACACTGAAGTGTCTTGTGTGTGTAGCTCTGTTGGTTAATCTCATTCCTTTAGGGTTAGAATATAGATGAAGATTTCTCACAGAAAATTGAGATGAAATAGTAGAGGTGTTAGGAATTTGGTAGCTTTACTCTTTTCTCTTAGTTAGTAAGCAATCCTGTGCTTGGTTAAAAGCTGCTTGCAGACCATATGGAGTTTCCCTTTGATATTTGTTAATGAGAATCCCCACTTGATGTGCTTAAGGGCATTCTTCAGCAAATTCCCAATTCGATTTTAAAAATTTGTGAGAAACAGCAGGGAATCTTCACTAGGAGTGTCTTGAGCTGGCTGTTGGTACAGACAGAGGAGCTGCCCTAAGGGTAAAAATAACAGCTGCTATCAGATAACCTTATGACCAGTAGTAATATTTATACTTTGCATGATAAATACAGGGGCAATCAAGTAACTTGCTTTAGACTGTGTGCTGATCACCCAAGCAACTAAGAGAAATTTTTCTCCCCCCCTTGTGTAAACACTGCTTCTTTGAGGTCTCTTTCTCCTCTCAGGCAGTCAGCTGTCTTATTCAGGGTACTGCAGTCTAGGATGCACTGCAAAATGGAAGAATCCAGAGAGTGTCAGTGCTGGAAAATAAATTCCAAAAGGCTTTGTATGAAACAAGTCTCCCTCTGGCATGCCTGTTACTGATTTGGCCATGGTCTAAACATGACAGTGTAAGTTCCATATAAACTAATGTATTCTATTTCTTAGGGTGTCTGAAACACTTCTTCAAATAGATTTGTTCACCAGACCTGAGCTGGATCAGAGCATTGGGCTGGCAGTTGCCTCCAAATAAAAGACAACTACAGGCTTATGGGCAGCAATTGTTGTGTTGAGCTGGGGCTATTTAACTGCAACTCTGTTCTGGTTCTTTACAGTACTGCTGAGTCAGTTCAATTTGGGTAGACACTGCAATTTCTGAACAAATCTGGTGGCAAGAAGACAGTGGTTGAACTATATGTGAGAAAGAGCATTTGCAGTCTGACATAGTTGTATTTAAGGAGCGTCTGTGTTATTCTAAGCAGAGGTTTTAAGATCTTTATAGACAGATTCCCTAAATCCATGACATGAGAATATCTGTTAATTAGCAGGGATTTTCAACAATGGATTGCAACTCCTGTATGAAACAGAGAGACTCTAACAGAAATAGAATTCTAATATAGACCTTGTCTTATCTTTTAATTTGCAGCTATTTTTCACTACTTATTTAAAACTGTAAAGCAAATTAAACTATATCTGTCACTTAGGAAAGCAAGGGTGTTTCAGTTGAGTCCATTGCTGAAGAGAAGATGTAAAGTACAGGTTTTTGTTCACACTGATGAAAACTTGGATGTTTTTGTCCAATTCACTTCTTTTCTAGTGACAGTAGAGATTTTCATTATATTGTTGCAGCAGAATTCAGTGTTGAGGTTGGAACAGTTTGCCAAGAGCATGATAAATATTTTCTTTGAGTTAGAATAATTTTCATCTTAAAAACATAGAAACCAGATCTCAGGTGGTTCATTGCCTTCACTCTCAGTCTCCAGATGAGTAGGATGAGCATGTTTGGAGCGCTGGAGAATCACAGTTAAATCTAGTATGTGATAAATCTTGTTTTTCAGCAACTTCTCTATGGTCACAGAAGGTGCAACATAGTTTGTGGACTTCCACTGTTACATACACCATTGCTTCTAAATCTCTCACAGTAAAGCTTAGCATCTGTTTTGTGATTTGATGAATGGCTTTGATCTGTTATTTTAATTGCTTCCTAGTAAGGCACTAATGACCTTTTTTGTTCCAATAAACACTGTTTTGCTT
Source organism: Agapornis roseicollis (assembly GCA_002631895.1). Classification (NCBI taxonomy): domain Eukaryota; kingdom Metazoa; phylum Chordata; class Aves; order Psittaciformes; family Psittacidae; genus Agapornis; species Agapornis roseicollis. The sequence continues at coordinate 14,517 of NDXB01020446.1, read as the reverse complement.
AGTTGTAAATTAAATTTAACTAAACACTTGGAGCTTTATTACTTGTTTCTGTTTGATGACTTGTCAGGCAATGTGTTAACTCCATATGCAAAGACTTCTGGAATCATCGTATCTTTGGCTGCATTAAGGGAAAAAAAATCTCGATAATATCCTAAATAAATAATAAAAAAATATGGATAAACTTCTCTTTCTCATAATTATCAGGTACGTAGTTGAGATCTAGTTACTGAATGATGCAGATATATCCATATTCTATCATTTACTAATTTCCTTAAAGGTAGACAATATGAACCCTTCTTATAAACTTAAAGAAGAGTTTAGGGAACAGCTAATCCAAAATCTTTCACGTTATCTTTGTCTGATTAGTTCCCAAGTAGTAAATAGACTAAAGCTTTTTTACTGCATTGACTTTGTTTCATGGTAAAATGGGGGGAAAAAAAGTGATATGAAGCAAAAAGAAGACAGCATGTCCAAATGTATAAAGAAACCTACAAAACAGATTCTGAACAGCTGAACTTTTAAGTCCCATTTGTTGTGATTTGTAGTGTGATTGTGTACTGTGGGCAGAGCTTTTCTCAGGGTTGTCATGGGAGAGAGATTCTTAAAACATTTTGCATACTGACCTAAGAAACATATCATGAAAGCCAGTTCTGCATTGTCAGCTCATAATACTACCGTTTTGCTCAAAGCTGCTATGAAATCATTAAACATCCTTTGGGGACAAAGAGGCACAGATTATACTGTTTATAAAATATTTTGTTCCATCTCATGTTAATAATCCACCCAGATGTCCAGTGTAGGGTGCTGTTTGATGGGAAGTTCAAGCAGATCCAAGTCTGGGCTGTATGTGCTGCCAGCTGTACATTTCTGCCTCTTTTGGAGTGCCATTCTGTTTGTTGTCCTGCCATGGCTTGGACTTGGAAATGATCTGACTAGAACTATCCCAGTAAATGAGATGCTTGGTTGTACAAACTCATTGCACAGGCACAGTTACAGGATTGTCTGCCTGGCAGTGGTCCACAGTTAGATCAATTTAAATTAATCATCAAACCACACCCTTAGAGCCTGAAAGGCCAAAAGTAATGTGAGCTACTCAGGGAGAGGGTCTGCTATTTGAGATTTCAAACTGATAATAGGTCTCTTGAAAGAGTGCATTAACAGTTTGTTGCCCTTGAGGTACAAGTGCTGACTGCAGTTTTGCTCAAAGAAGGTTAATCAGAAGGCATTAGCAGCAGCTAAGAAATGCAGTTCATCCAGGAACAGTTTTGAAGCTTTGTCTTTGGCCTACCAAGTACTTGTAGAGTGAAATAGAATCCCTATCAGTGTGTCTGAGAGCATAAAAGCCTACTCTGCTTACAGAGAAAAATGGAGTGAGCTGCAAGACTATAAAAGGTGCTGTGTTAGCAGGCATAAGGGTATCCTGTGGTTTCCTTGGTGATGATAGGGAAAAAGAGATCTTAAGCATTAACTTTAGCATTCATCTGCCATGGCTGCTTTTCTTAGTAAATTCTGTGTGAAACTGCCCAGTTTTGCCATTTTTATTAGTCTCAAGAAGAGGAGATTTTTTGAGTAGATTAACTACTGTTGCAATATTTCTTCAGCAACACTGGCTGGATTGTAGCTTGCTAGTTTAAAATTTTTCTTGCTTGGTTTTAACCTCTGGTACCAGTTTGTTGCTGCTCTTGAAGCTTTGACTATTCATATGCCTTCTTGCTTCTCCAAAACAACACGAACTCATTTTATTGAACTAAAAATGGTTAACATTTCTCCTTCTTGCACAATGAGTCATGTTTATCCTTATGTTGGCCTTTTGATGCAGAATATGTATTATCATATTTAATGTCTGTCTGTAATAGCTTTTAAAATACTCATAGAGGACTATGAAAATTGCTATTCTCAACTCAGCTGAATTCTCATCTTATTCTTCAGCAGTATGAAACAAACAAGCTAGACTGTATATCTCTGTAGCAACTAAAAAAAAAAAAAAGAAGAAGCCTTTTCTTCTTGAGCCACTTATTTCCATCCACTTCATAAGGGTTTTCCTGTGGGCTGAAATGTGAGTGGCCTGGGTTTTCTCTGTCCACGATTTCAGTGACTTCTCCAACATACCTAATTAGGAACCTCAGGAAGTCATTCACAGAGCGAATTTCTGAATCAGTGCTCTCCAGAGATCTCCAATGTTTCTTTTGCCAAAGGGGAAAAATAGGTTAATATTGCAGCCTTGCAGAAGGTCCAGTGTGAGCTGTTGCCTGAGAAGGAGGTGCTAAGAATTCAAGAGTGGGCTGGTTGGGAAATGGAGACAATGCTGATGTTGCTTCAGGGAGAAAATAAGAGTGAAGTATAAATCTGCGCAAGCTGAAAGTGAGAAAAAATTCAGGTCTGTTAGCAGCAAGGAGAATACGTGCATGTTTAGATATTGTGACTAGTTTACAATTTAGGGGAAAGTCAGGGGATTTTAATAAATAAAAAGGGGGGGGGGTAGTTAAAGAAAACCAGGACTAAATATTTCAGCTATAATGATCTGTTTCAAGATCTCTCCCAGCTTGTAGTGATGAGCAGGAAGAGTAAAAGCTTGAAGCACAGTAGAGATCTGTTGATATTCTTGGGGTTTATTATTACATGGCTGGTAAAGTTTAAAGAGCAAGTTACTTGGTGACACTATGAATCCATTTTAATTAAAAAGAAATTTTATCTTCTCTCTTTTTGCTGTTTTTCAGATTTAGTGTCCCTTTGCCTATTGTTATGTTCATTGCTATTTAATTATAGTTGACGCAGTACATACTTTTTTTTTTTTTTAATATTCTTGCTGTAACTAGTCTGTATATGTTATGTTGATGGCAGATGTGAAATATTTCTGCAGTGTTTTTTCTTCTACCTTACTGCTAATTTTGAGATTTCTCTTGTTTTAATTTATCCATTCATTTGTAGTTCCTATTCCAGCCATGGATTACATTTAGCCTTACTTTCTGATCTCTCTTGCCTCAGTCTTAGTTTTCTTGCTTTATTTTGGATTATTCCCTGTCATAGAGTAGGTACAGCCTTCTCTCTTGCATTCATTAAGTAAAATCCCTTCTGTCTATCCAATTATCCTGCTGTTCCTATCTTATGTTATATGTCCAAACTCACTGAGCATGATGTCCACAACTGTTGTCACAAGCTCCTTTATAGTAATCCAACCTCAGTCTATACTGGGTCACCTTCATCTTGGTGGCCAGTCCTTTTGCTTGATTGAAATTGCTTCTGCTAAAGTCTCAGCTGAGTTTTCCTAGTGGTATTTTGGGGTTTTGCTCTCACCTTGGTCTTGTAGCTGTTTATGATATTTAGAGTCATTCATCTCAAAATCCTGTATTGGGTTTAGTTTCAGACACTCTCCTTCCTGGCCACTCCTTCAGTGTAACTATAGCTGGGTGGTCTCTTTTCCCAGAATCTGTGGGATTTTCATCAGTTGGAAGTTTTTGACAATGGAAGTTTTGTACTGAATGTGGAATGGGAACAGTCTCAGGATCTGCTCTGATGTGCATAATGGAGTTACTCGTGAAATGCTGCCCTGATACACTTATCTTTTTTTTCCATGTTACAGGCCTGCTCTGTCATTTGGATATCAGTGACATAGATTTTATACCCTGTTGCTGGTGCATGCACTGCCAGCCTGGCATTTTGTCTCATTCCACTGACACCCCTACAGTCGTGTGTGTGATGCTGGTATATTGTTGGTGTGGAAGAAGCAGAACTGGAGCCTATTTAGATCACATGAGGACTCCTGCATTGCAAAAGTGAAATAATTAGCACAATAAAAGGAGTACACCCAGAGGTGGTTGACTTGCTACTGCTCCGGTGCCTCATTATTTCAAGCAGCTTTTGTCTTGCCTCCGCTCTCCTGTTCAGAGTTGCCTGCGCAGTTGGCGGCTGGCCACGCTGCAGCTGAGGTAAATCCTGTTCATCTCTCCACGGAGGAGCTTTCTCAAGTAGGTAGAGCACTAGGCAGAGCTCCCTGAAGCTGCTGGTGCTGCCCCAATGGCACTTTTCCCTCAGCTTTTGCTAGCCTTTCCTTTTCTGCTGTGGGAGCGTAAAACCCCAAGTAAAAACTACTTTTTCTCTTGTGTTTGTGTGGAGAGCAGGATTTATAATTGTGCTAATTGATACTGACTGCTAGTGGGCTGCTGCACTGGTTGTGGGCAGAGGCAAGGTTGCTACTCTCATGGTGGCAGGCACCTGCTCATTGCAAGGGTGCTACTGAGCTGCCTGAGGGATGTGGGGCCGGGAGTGTTGAGGACTCCCCAGGGCTGGTGGCACAGAGCATGGCAGCCAGGGCCAGTCCCACTGCTCTGGTCAGGGAGGAGGGAAGGCTGGGGGCAGCCCAGACTCTGTCAGGCAAGTTAATGGTGATGAGGCAGGTCTGAAGGCAAAATGGGAGACCATTCTGAAGGCAAGGGTTAGGACTAAGCCATAGTGATGGGACAGGTCCAAGGACAAGGCAGGATGCCAGCATGCAGGGTAAGGATCAGCATGGTCCATGTAAAGTCAGAGGCACTGCTGCAGCTGAAGGCCCCAGATGATCTGAAATGGGCCCCCAGATCTGTAGGTGGGGATCATGGTGGGGAGGCCTGGTCCAGGACCATTAAAACCTGTGAGTGCCTTGGGGCTCTGAATGCAAGGGGCCACTGGCCAGAGAGGCCCAGTGGCTGTTGGTGCAAGAAGAGGGTATGTCCTCAGCCTCTGCTGAAAACAGCACGGTTTTGGTGGCACTGTTCAGGTGGGTGGGAAGAAGAACAGTGCCCCAGTAGAGAAAATGGATTAATTTGCTCCATTCTGCTTGTTCTTAAGTAGATGGGAAGCATGCTGGACAATAAAATTAATGAATGCATTAAGAGGTTGGCACATCTGAATGCATAGAGAAGAAGGGTTTGGGGAATTTTTTTCCAGTCTTCAAAGTAATTCATCATGTTTTTGTTTAGAAATCAGACTCTGCGCCCCTTGTTCCCATCTCTAATACTTTAGCCTTAATTATGTGATGTAACAAGTACTACTTTCTGTCCTGCTATAAATTAGATGAATTCCTTTCCTAAGCCCACAAATTTACTTAACATTTGAGAAATGGGAAAACGAAATGTCTTTGATCATGCATTGCACATATGACAAAAGTATTAAAAGAACCTTCCAGCTTAAAACTTATTAATAAACATTCATTTCTAAAAGTTTTGCTTGTAATTTGTCAGCTTTTGGTATGCATATATTTAGGTATTTTGTACATAAGGTAAAGCGAAGCTTTACCTACTTAAGGGGCTACAGTGGATTTTGTCTTTTTTCTATTGCCTTGTATGTTACTATAGATAATGACAGAGCCTATCACCCTCCTCATGCCTTTTTTCTTAAGCAATGAGCAGAGAACCCAAATCACCGATGCTTTGACTTCTGAGTATCTGGTTTTTTTCATTGTTTGTTTTTGTTTGTTTCTTTGTTTGTTGGGAGTTTTTTGTTTGATTTATGCAAATAATATTGTTCAGTTTCCTGGTTAAAATTTTTTGTTCATCTTCCTTTTTGTGATGAAAGAAAATTTTCTTTCTTGTCACTCTCACTGCCTTTATTTCTAACGTGCATGTTACATAACCTGGAAGAAAAGTTAATTCCTTGCTAAATTGCTCTAGGGCATTAAAGAAATATTCATAGCTGTTGAAAAGTTTCCATTAAAAACCTTTGATTTTCTTAGGATATCATGCAGATGCCTTAATAGGTGCCCTTACGACCTGTGGGTCATTTGAAGAGTTAGTGAAGCCTATTTGCAGCAGATGCAAGCTGGACAGTTGAACGCTGGTACGTTTCTCAGATGCCTTCATGCTGTTGTTCTCAATAGTCTCAAAGAAGATTCTAAATGGATGGGAGAGTAAGCCAATATGCACCACGGATTATGCTTTAGACATGGGAGAAATCCTGGTAAACCAGCATGAAAATGGACACTGCATTCCCTATAATATTTTTCATGTCCTGTTTTTGTCCTGAGTTCAAGGAAATAGTTACCTGAAGCATACAAAATAATGTTTACTCAATATCAGCTCTACTGACTTCAGTGCGATTTGCTATGGGAATTTTTCTCGCAGGGTAAGAGAATTGTCTCAAGAACAGAGCTGAATCAAGTTGTTTTCAGTATTGTAAAGTGTAATAAAAACCCTGGAATTGTCCTTATGGATTACTGTGTGTTGAATATCAATTTTTCTTACATTTTCCTCAGGTTAATTAGTCAATGTAAACTCAGCTGTACTGTAATGGCCCAGTGTCACAGAATCCTGTGATTTTAAAGGATAACTGAGTTTTTATGCCTTTTAGCATCTGCAGCACTCTGATGAACACAGCAGTAGTGAGAACAGTGAGGTCATGAGCCCTAGAAGGGCCAAGAAAACTAAAAATCTAAAAAATTCTATGTTCTAGGATCATAGATTTTGTGGTTGGTTTTTTTTTTTTTTTT
>NDXB01020445.1:0-17356 GCA_002631895.1 Agapornis roseicollis | reverse complement strand
AGAGCATGAGGCTCACAGAGTCCTTGCTCAGACTAAACATTTGAGCAGTAACTAAAAACATTCATGTTATCAGTTATGTTTCCAGGCTGAAAGTCAAAAATGTAGTGCTGCAGTGCTGCACCAGTTATTATTATGAAATAAAAATGACTGCTACTGCTAAACCCAGGACACTCTGGAAGCCTATTGCTTTTTTGCCCTTTCGGAGGGAAAATAGGTGCATTTTAGAACAATGCTCCTTGGGTTATAGCAGATATGAAATGTTTGTGTGTGGGTTTTTATTTTATTTTATTTTATTTTTAATTACAACAGACTATATTCGCACTTTCACCTGGGACAAAAAACTTGAAATGGTGGTGAAGTCAACTGGCATCTTGGGAGGACAAGGTAGGTCCAGAATGAAAGTAAAGCTTTTGATCATGTTTCCTTGTTACCTGGAAGGTTCCAATAGCTGTGCTAATAAAGCCGTAACTTCCCTCCCATGCAGATTTGCAGCACTAGGTAAGGTGCCCAGAACAGGGAGAGGAATAACAAGTTTCAGCTAAATCAATGCATTGATCTGCCTCCATGAGTGACCCTTTAAGTACTGTAAAACTTATTAGACTGTTCTTTTCTTAGTTACCAACTACTTACCAGTTACCAACAACTTAGTTATCTTTATAGAGAGAGATACTAGCAAAAAACCTTACTGCTTGGTTTCAGAAGGTGTTTTCCAAGTCCAGAAAACTACATATACTCTGAGCTCTTAGTGTGAAGGAATCCTTATTGAATGACTGACTACTGCCCATATTTTGGGGAGCTGAGGGGTTCCCTTTGTGGAAGTGAGTAGAGTACCTTTTGTGCATCATTGCCTAGTGTTGGCCACATGTTGGAGGGCTAGAAAGGGAAGGGAAGGGGAACAGTGGATATATCACTGCTCAGGTGTCTGAAGGAGGTATGAGCATGTCCATAGGGTGAAATTCTTCATGGGAGAAATTCACATCTCTGGAAACCTTGTAAGTCCTGTAAACAGAAGACAAAAAGAAAGCTGATCTGGGCTGATGTAAAAAGCCTACATGGTTTCTCCATCTTCAGGTATCTCAGTTCAGTGTTGGGGTCCAGATCTTGATCTCTCTTCTCTCCTAAATGTTTAAAATAAAAAGAAAAAAAAAAGGAGTGGGGAGGAATAGCTGTTAATGCTTTTTGGTTCCATGAGCCTTTCATATACAGTGTGCCTTCATGATTATGCTGTCTGGTGTTGTAATCCGATGTGACATTTGCCTGTACTGCAGTATATTCTTTGGCCCATTTCTAACTGCTCTTGACTCTTGCATGTAGGTAAGATGCCAACTGTGGTCTCTCCAGAACTTTACCGGACCAGGTTTTGTGAAGCTATGGACAAGTATTTCCTGATGGTTCCAGACCATTGGACAGGACTGGGCCTGAATTGCTGAGCTAACGCCCACATTGGGAAAGCACAAGAAGATGATGACATTACAGGTCACTCCTTTCCTGTGATCTGTCCAGCAGTAAGCAAGAGGATTACAGTTCCATGTCTACACTGACCATGTGCATCACATTGAGAAGTGTGAAATCTGCTTGTTGCACTTTAATCCTCTCTTGGAGGCTGATAAGCGAACCAGCCTCACTAAAGGTCTAGCCTGTAAGGTACCACTGACCAGCACTGGTAAAAGACATTCCCTCTGTCAGGAGGGAAGATGGTGATATCTCCATGTAAGAGTACTGAAATAGATACTATCCAGTTCATGACAGTGTAGAAGTACATGATCTTTGCAAGTCTTGTACTGCCTAAGTGGTGATGAATATGAGCAGCTGTTTCTGTAGTGGATGTGTGGTACTGGAAATGTGAAATAACCCCCACTCCGTATGGGTGGGTGAGAAGAATGAAGTTAATTCCTGAGTTGTGCTATTGTTACAGTGGTTTGTAGCTGACCTGTTTAGGATTCATGAATAACTTGTCCTGCTTATGCTCTGTAGCTTTGCCTTTCTTCCTGGGTTCTATAAACAGTATTTCCTTTTTCAAAGGCAGCTCCATAGCTATAATGCCATATCATTATGTCTTTTAGGTTGTATTACTGCAGTACAGCTCTGTCCTTATCTGTCGTAATTTCATATTAGCTGAATCCCATAAAAATGTCAGTCATCAGCATGCTGAAAAACCCAAAACATATCCCTTCAGTCCTAAACAGTACTCTGATCTGAATGTTGTCCAAATCCCTGGAAACAGGCATCTAAAAAAATGTACCATTTAATTTAACAAAACTTTATTAATTATAGTTGGAGGTAATCCTTTCCTTAGTAGAAGGCACTAAGTTGCTAGACAAAATGAAGCATGCTGCCTCAGAGTGACAGCTTTCTCCTTAATGAAACCATCATTCGTGGCAGATCACTTCAAATCCATTTCAGTTTCCCAGGACTTTCAAACAATCCATTTATCTCATTGTGAACCTTTGCCAGGAGAATGTTTTCTTGCATTCCTGACATGCTGATGAGAATGAGCATCCAGATCTCATCACACTGTGTAGTCCCAGTAGAAGAACTCTCTCTTCAGCAGTATTAGATGATCTTTTTTCACCACTGAGATGAATGTAGTAATCTTCTTTTCTGTAAAAAGAAAAGCCTGAACTAACAGGTATCTTGTCTGATGGATGAGATGTGCAGAGATCTGTGAATCTCTTTATGACAATAAGCACTTCTTTCCATTTTTATTAATTTTTACCTGGTTTTGTAGGTCATGAGTTTACTTTTTTAGCTTCATTATAATGTAGGCCAGTAAATAAGAGGGTTTTATGGGTTTGAGAGGCAAGAATACTGTCCTTTGACTTCTGGTCTCAGATGGAAGGACTTCAAATGAACATGGGGTCTAGGACAGTGTATTCTTTATGGCCACTTGCTCATACTGACCAGTTGCTTGGTAATGCCATCTTCACTGTAGCTATGGATTGACATACGCATTTTGTTTGCTCCTCCTGTGTTCAGTATTTTCTTCTGCGGCAGATGGTGGTGTCTCTGTTCAGGAGTGACAGCTGGGCAGCACTGAAAAGGCAAAATGCCAGCAGTGGGAATTGAACTGTTGGCTCCAAAACCCACCAGCAACAGTCATTTGTGTTGGAAGAAGTCTTCCCCACCCCATTGCAGAGCCCTACTGGAGGATGAGCAAAGATGATGACCTTGAAGCAGCAGAAATGAAAGTATTCTCACTTCCTCTGTACAGTGTAATCATTGTATCTGGGTGTGCAGTGTTAAAGGCTGCAGTGATGTGTGCTGTGGGAAGATGACACAGTACTTCTTGGTTCCTCTGACCCAGAATCCTTTAGTCCAACACAGTGCATCATGTACAGCTGACCACCTCTGAGACACATCTTGGCTACTGTATTAAAATGTGGCCTGGATGGCTAGCTATATATGGGGCCTTTTGTAATAGGAATCAACCAGTACATCAGCTCCCTGTTACCCTCACTTCTGTAATTTCTACCTTCTGTCTTGGTCCATTGATGTGAAACAGTATGCCATGCAGCCTGAATCTGTTCCAGTCTCAAAGTTTACATGTGTTCTTCTCCCTCCTTCCCCCCCCTAAAGTTTACAGGGGAAAAACTTGACCAGTTAAGGTGACCAAGCAGCACTTGGTTATGTTACACCTTTGTCAGTATGTGTTTTAGTTGATGGAGCGTGAGTATGGGCAGTCATGTGCGAGCCCTGTCCTGTCTTCAGTAACCCTTATTCCAGTGATGTGTGGCTGCTTTGTACTGCTTATCTTCCAGTATCCCAAGCAGCTGGCTCTAAAGCCACATGATCATGTGACTGTAGCTATTGTTCCACTGTACATGACAGCTTAAGGCCCTCAGAAGTGAGAAGAAGGTGAGAGAACCTTCCACTGGGCAGCTGTTGTGCAGCCTGTGGATACAGAGCCCAGATGTGTGAATTGTGGCCTTCTTGGGATGAAGTCATAGCAGCTGGAGAGATTTGCAGGGTGATCTTGAGCTGTCATCAACAGCTAACTTTGGGTCAGGATGTGGCTGGTGAATTAGTCCTGACCAAACTGGAGTAAATGGCAAACTACTACTCATAAGTAATATGGTAGCTGTACTATCAACTGGAATTGGTTCATCTTTGGATGATGTGATATAAAGCTGTAAGAATTTCTAGTTTAAATCCCAGCAGCTGAATAGCTCTGAAATGTTCCCTTTTCAGAATAAGAATTGTCCTGTCATTTCAATTGCTACAAGCTGACTTTCTCAAGGAGAGCAGTTACTTTATGCAGAGAGATGTTTGGAGAGAGCTCCTTGTGGGGTTTAGGTCTGTGTCCCTGCAGCATGCCTGAGAAAGTTCTAGGGGAACAGCTTGGGTATTGTATGATCCCTTTGATTAGAGTTTTTTGTTTCTTTGTAACACAGGTTTAGCATATAAGTGTGTAAGTGAATCCCAGTTGCAAATGTGAAGACTGCATTTCTTCAGAGCTACACTAGCTCTTTTTCTTCTATTGTCTTGATCTGAGGCCTTGTGACAAATGTCTAAATCTTGACCCAGTCAGAAGTGATGACTTGCTTTGAGTCATCATGCAGACAGCAGAACGCCTTGTAGTGACCCAGCAATGCATTCTGTCCCCCAAAAGCACACGAGGGATGCTTGCTGGTTAAGTACCTCTGCTGGGCTCTGGGGAGTTGCCTGTGGAGTGGACTCTCCTCTGTGAGAATGACCAAAACCAAATGAATCACTCACTAGCAGGTGGCCAGAATAATCACTATTCAAAGCACTTAATGTACCATAATGTATGTATTTCTAATCTACTTTGGTTCAGCTGTATTTTATAAAATTGATGTACTAAACTATTTGAGAATTGCCTTGACTGTTTGGAGAATCAAAATGTAATGTATGTAGATACAAATAAAGTGACTAAAACATACTTGTGTCTATTTCGTGTGGTGGAGCAGTTAGGTGTCATAGCATCCCATTTTCTTGATCAGCAGCTAAGCTCTCTGTTTGCTTTGCAGTGATTGCACTGTTGGTGGTCACCAGCTTTGCGTGTGACGTAAGCATGTCTGCTTCTCTCTACCTTGAAACTCATCTCTTCTAATGGAGCAGGACCTCTGGACAGCTGTACGGGTCAGCAGCAGTAGAATGTGCGAATAATGCACTTCTCCCACAGATAATGCACTTCTCTTTCATGCACTTCTCCCACCTTCTCCCCAGCTGCTTTACACCACAGTGCTGTATGAGACAGGAAGCCTGTTTTGTCCAACGGATGGTGGCATTGCCATGGCCCAATTCTTCAAGAAGTAGAACACATTCCTCAGGAAAAGTCTCGAGGTTTTTCCATAGTCTATCTTAAGTAGACTAGATGAAAAAAAAAAAATCCAAGGAGGCCTGAAAATGGATGACATATCTTGATTGCTTCATATTAACCTGGTATACAGTATCCTCCTATCTTAAAACAGAAAAATATGTGATTAGTTCTGGGAAAGGGACTTGCTGGCTCCTTGAATATAAACCCCAAAACCTAAGTTTTAAGGATTTCTTTTTTTTATGTGTCATTACCACTTTTGCCAAGCGAGTTTTAGTTCTTCTATCTGCTGCAATATGAAACTGTATCAGAAGCTGTCCTGCCATGGGGATGTGAGCAAGACAGAAGGTGGGATTCTCATTTCAGGGGTAGTGATGCCTTATGCTGGTATATGGTTTAGTGGTGTAAAGGTTAAAGCACAACTGCAGGGTTGGAGGTTTAACAAGCTCTGGAAACAAGAGCAACCTGTGAGGTATGCAGGAGCTGTGGTGTGAGAAGTCCTGAGGAGAAAGAACAGAGCTTTGGTAGGGAACAGTCCATTGTGGTCAATACTCTTATGATGACAAAAGCATGTAAATATGAGTGATGAGTTGTAAAACCTCATTGCCGTTCTGAAGGAGAGAAGTACTTGTAGCCTCACCTTTGAAGTGCTGAAGATGACTTGTGGGGAAAATAGCAGGCATGTAAACAAGCTTTTTTGCAAGTAAGAGATGAGCATAAAAGCTAATTTATGCCAGTCATCATATTGGAAGGTTATTCTTAAGAAGGGTGTGTTTTGGCTGCTAGAAACAGAAGGATCCTGCCCTCAGCTCTGGGAATGTTGTGGTGCTTCATTTATGAAACTGTCGAAGAGAAGGTGGGAGAAAGGCACAAACCAACACTGCTGAAGTTAGAAAGAAAAGAAAGAACTGTCCAAACCAGGTAAGACTGTGCTTGTAGCTGAAGCAGTGAATTACTGGGAAATACTCCCTACCACCTCCTGGAAACATTTGGTCACCTGCACGTGATCCTGTAATTCCAGTTTTGAGTGACGTTTCCTGGACTTTGTCTTCGAAACGGAACAAATGGAACTTTGTGTAGTACAGGGTCCCGTGCATTGTTATTTCTTCTGGCACGGGGACAAGACACGTTTGAAGTTTACCGTAGTAGAAGTTGTTTTCACTGACGAGGTCGGTGCGGAGCCAGCCCAGCACAGTTACAGCATGTAACATCCAGTTCCGTTATGTTGCTGTGCTTGTGAAACCTAAGCTGTGTGAGGGAGGGCCTGCAGCAGATCTGCTCCGGCCTCATCACTGCCGCCTGCTGGCACAAGCCGGGCCTTCAGCTCACTGGGGCGTTGGCTTAAACTACAGCACAGGATGTAGTACTTGTAGGAGGAAACATCATCTTGGTGGTGTCTAAATGTGCAGTGAATCTATCTCTGAAGAGGTGCAGCCCTGTCGTGGCTGCATATGTACTGCAGTGAGGGCAGATCCCTTTCCTGTTGGTGTCTATGGCCAGAGAAAACATGGCAGCTGCATCCTGCTGCTTGCTGAAGAAAGGCTGTTTGTGCTAAGTGTCCCGAACCTGTGAAATTTGCTTCCCGGTTTCCACCCACGGTGTCGGGATCAGAGCGGTGATCTCGGTCTGTCTGCACAAACGCATTGTGCAGCTCTTTGTGCCGTGAACAAAGGATTATTTTTTTAAGTTTTGTACAGAGGAAACAGTTTTTGAATCCCCCGTTACCTGCTGGTTAGGTATAATGTGCTCTTACAGATGTATTCTGCAACAAACAGTGGTTGACTATAGTATAGTATTTGAATAGCGATTACTCTCAACACAGAAATGCCAGCATTCATGGCTACTATTACTTTTATGTACTTGTTCCATTTTGGGGGGAAACCCTCTAAGTTTCTTCCAGTACCTCTCATCCGTATTTGGCTAGAGGTGTCTTGTGTGCTTGAGGTTGTCAGCCAAAACAGCAGCCAGCTGTGTGTTCCTGCCTCTGGACTCCTGAGTTCAAAATCAAACCTGCATTTCTCACTTGTCCAAGACTTTAAAGGCATTTTGTTAACTGTCTATATGTATGTTGCTGTATTTATTTAGCCTGTAGCCTGTTAGATCCCTGTGCTCTACTGATTGTTCTGCAACAAGGTAACATTCTGAAGTGAAAGCACAGAGTGCCTAAGGTTAAGACTCTTTCCTGCTGTTCAAGATTGTAACACAAATATAGGTACAAGGTCCTGCAGAGACCTGGTCCTTTCAGGGCAGTGCACATGCATACTGATGTGCTGCAGCTTAGCCCTCTAACACCTTGAGAGCAGAAAAGTGAAAAGGTGACAGATTTGCTCCCTCAGCTGAACTGAGTGCAGCTGTGTGTGTCACACAATGTCCTACATCTTGTGTGATGCCTTACGCACAAAGACCTATGTTACTTTGGCTGTAATTCCACACATGAGCCTTATTCTGACAGCAGTGACTGTGGAACAGGGGAATCTTACAGCATCAGGGGTGTGCTTATGCTAAAAAGGAACAAAGCAGAATAGGAGGTACAGCCAGAACATCCACTCCAGCTCTACAGGCTGGCCAGACATACAGGTACTTCTTGCATGCTGCTCCAGCCTCAAGCCTCAGCAGAAAAATTGTGCAATATGGACACAGTTTACTCACTCTAGTATATAATTAGAATAATGAAGTTGTTCAAGACATGATGATCCAGTGATCAAAGGTAGGATAATAAAGAGAGCATCATCAAAAGAGAGCGCTGAATTACAGTTGTAGGGACGGGATGGGAATATAGTAACTTTTCCCCATTGTTTACATAGGATCTTCTTCTAATATAGCCTCAGCAAAAATGAAACAGTATCCTGGGCGTGGGCTTCTGTTACTGGGAATCTTCTGACACCATGAAAGTAAACTAGCTACCTGATGAAAAAGCTGTGTATCTAGGGCAGCACAACTGGGATTGCTTAATGTGCACAGGAGGAAGAAAATGTTTGCTTTTTCTACCAGGAAGATGATTTGCTGGAAACTCCAGGTCAGCCAAATGAATTTCTAATGGTTGAAAGGATCTGTAATCAGTTCTGATTAAAGGGTGTTCTTGTTAATGGATCTGGTACTTCACGAGGATGGAAAAGAGAGGAATTAGGTCATTCTTTATATGGCTCCACGGTAGCCTATAAAATGCAGAAGTTGTATCTACTTCTTCATGTAAGTTTGATCTGCCTTATGGAAAAACAATATATCGTGCTATATTCTGCTGTGTGTCCCTAGAAAGCAGAGACCATCTCTCAGGCAGTATTTTCCGTTCCAGCTCAGTTGTACGGTAAGAATTTACCAGAATGAATTTTAGTGTGTATTGCATTCTGAAAAAAATCCCAACCCTTACTTAATTCAGCTCCTGCATGTGTTTTGAAACACTGACATTTAACTGAGGTAGGTGTTTCCTTACAAGATGTGTGGGCTTGTGAGGAATACATGTCAAGAGTTAACAGACATGACTCCTGTAGCCTTAGCCAAGAAATAGGCTGCAGAATACACTGACTATATACATTTGTTTAGGAAACATTCTTCTTTATGCCCAATTAACTGTAATTAACTTCTCTTATCATCTGGTGTTGTAGTTTGAACCCAGCCAGGCAGCACGTTCACCCACTCAACCCCTCCTTCCTGCCCCCCCNTTGTGCCCCTTCTTGTGCCCCTTCTTGTGCCCCTTCTTGTGCCCCTTCTTGTGCCCCTTCTTGTGCCCCTTCTTGTGCCCCTTCTTGTGCCCCTTCTTGTGCCCCTTCTTGTGCCCCTTCTTGTGCCCCTTCTTGTGCCCCTTCTTGTGCCCCTTCTTGTGCCCCTTCTTGTGCCCCTTCTTGTGCCCCTTCTTGTGCCCCTTCTTGTGCCCCTTCTTGTGCCCCTTCTTGTGCCCCTTCTTGTGCCCCTTCTTGTGCCCCTTCTTGTGTTTGTAGGTTACTTGCTTTTCTTATTAATGATCCACCCTTGTGCATATGCATTATCAGTTTCTCTTCCTCCTAGCAGGCATGCCTTCTCAGAACTCTTACGGGAGGGGAAGGGGGAGAAAGGTGCCTTCTAACTTCATTGCTGCAGGGAGAAACTAGAAATGTCCTTCCTTAGCAAACACTTAGTAAAGCCAAATATCTACCACTTGTTTTTACTTCCAGACCTCTTCCAAGATGCCAATTGGCATTTTCTATGTGTAGGTCAGATTCAATGGCTACAATGTTTGCCCTCAAATCTCCCTCCCATATAAAAATGACAGGCTGGAAAATCTTTCAGCTACTTGGTCTGCATGCTTAGCATGAGCCTAACATTTGTCAGCCTGAGTTTAACTTCTGAATCCTAGCCCCATGTTATTAGTGGAGTTCACGGGCTAATGAGGTAAAAGTTTAATGATGGGACCCTACACATGAGTTAAAGAAAATCTAACAGGAACCCAGGCAGCTTTGGGGAATTTTCTGTGCTAAACTGCTTCTTTAGAAAAGAGTCCTGGTTTGTCCCCTGACTTCAGTCTGCAGGCTATGCTGCAGGGCAGTCAGAATAAACCTGGGGAGGATTTGGTGCCATTGGAAACAATGACCGCTAAATAGAAATAGACTCTTAAACTAACTTGGAGCTAGTCTTCTGGTATAAGCAGCGTGCTTGAAGTGCTTATTGCCCTACTATCATTTAGATAGTACTATCTAAATGTACTACTATCATACATCATTTAGATGAGACATTTAGATATAGCTATGGATGTGTTGTAGAAAGCTGATATATGGGGAGCCTTGGTTCTGTGCTGAGACCTGCAGCTTGGGCCTGGGAGTGCAATGAGGAGATACGTTTTTTGACCAAAACTTAACCTTGTCTTTCCACAAACTTCTGTGATCTACTGATAGTCTGCCTGTGTCATTTTCATTTAGTGACCCAGATAAGCACTACCTAATGTATGAACATGAACGTGTACCTATTGCAGTCTGCGAGAAAGAACCAAGCTCCATCATAGCTTTTGCTCTCAGGTACTGGTGTGAGTTTTTCTGTTCCTCTGACACGTGTGGTACTTTTGCACAGAAAAGCTGCAAGGAATATTTAAATACTGCTGCTAGGAAACAGGCATGACAGAATTTCTTCACTCAGCTGTGTTGAGAATTTTGCCCAGAGCTGGAGTTCTCTCCTGTTACTACTTAGATATGGAAACTAGGTTTTCCAACCTGCAACTGGACTTTAGGCTTTTCTTGCCAAATTCTAGTACACAAAAATGAATTAGTTGTGTAGTGTTCCCTGTAATGTGGTTTTGCTAGAGAACAAAGCGCAATTTAATTTTGCGTGGCTTTTGTGCCTGGAGTAAGTGCAATTAAGCTAGGAAATAACAGTTAAGTATTCATGCTGCAGTCTATACCTTGTCTGTCTTTGGTCATAGCAGCTCTTACTACTACTGCTCAATTTTCTGAACCAGCTACTTCAGTAAATCTTAGGTTTTCTGTGCCACAAGGCAGCCGACCTTTAAAACAGCACATTCTTAAGTTGTGGGAGAGAGAGAAAGAAAGGGCATTTTTTTTGTGCAGTATGATCTTAAAGCAGCTTCTGTTCTAAGGGAACAAAGTTCCAATTGTAAGAAAAGATAGAGTTTTTCTACTATGGTTTTTTTTGTTTCGTGTGGTTGACTCTGAATCTTTGAGCTAGTGTTACAGAGTCTTCCAGAAAACAGCTGAGGGAGGTAGTGGTATTTTTTATTGCTATTATTTGTTTTTATTATTCATTTTTATTTGCCTTTCCCCTTCAGTTGCAAGGAGTACAGAAATGCCCTGGATGAGTTGTCCAAAGCATCTCTGAAGAACAGTACTGAAGAAGGACTACAATCAAACAGGTTTCATGCAGGAGTTACAGTACCTAGGGAGAAGACACAGTGATTGTAGTGCATAAGCCAAAACTAGGATGGGGAAGGGCCCTCAAAATATGCCTCTGTGAGGATCTCTGCTTTCTGATGGAATCTGACACGTTCCATGTAACCAACATGTACTTGCAGTCTCTGGGTTTCCATTTCATGTCAGGGGCTGTGTTGGCTCCATCACCTGATCTCTCGACTGTGTGCATGGTAGGGATTACCTGACCTGCTTACCTTTCCTTTGGTGATGGGTGCTGTTGTTATGGAGCCATGAGAGGTTTTTCCTCAGGGAGGTGGAGGAGGACACCTTTGAGAGTTGAAATTACAATTTTAAATTCCTTTAGCATGGAGGAGAAATAAATGTACAGGGGTAAAGCAATAGTGTCTCAGTTGGCAGTATTTGATGGGCTGACGACTTCATAATTTCTTTCTCCTTTCAGCATGTCAGACAGCAAACCAAAGAGCAGTAGCCCTGTCCGCCTGCCAGAGACTAACATGGGTCCTTCAAATCGCAGTGCAGAACCAGAACAGCGTAAGACCATTTTGCCAAAACCACATCTATGACACTGATATCAGCTTCGACTTGAATCTGCCTAACCTGAGTTCTAGCTCTTAGAACACATAAAGTTGTTAAAACAAACTAGATGCATTCTGAGTTGAAATTGTGACTAGCGTTTAGAGTTGACTTGATGTAGAATGTGGGTGTATGCTTGTGTGTGTGTGTTTTTAAAGCCTGTGCCCACAATGGCTTTCTCTGATTCTTATGAGATCCAGCTATCATTCCCTGATTTGATGTTATGAGCATGATTTGTTCTTGAGTCCAGCCTATTCAGTGGGATTATGATACCCATTATATGTTCTGACCTCTTCTTTAAAAAGATGGCATTTTGAAATGGAGAAGTGAGGTTCTTACAGTGTTAAAGCCACTCACACTTGGTCTGTGTTTTGAAATGACTCAGTGTTCCAGAATGCTACTTGGAACACTAAATCACCTAAGCTGGTGGACCTTGACTGCATGAAGACTAGCAAATGAGTTATAGTAGAATGACATAATTTTTCCAGTTAGAACAATGAATAGAGGATGCCTGTGTGAGTTGTGCTTTATTAAACTGTCTATGGAAATGCCAAAGTCAACTTCTTTTATTCCTTTTCACTGTAGCAAAGAAACCATCTAGTGTTTTATCTTTCTTCCGTGGCACGGGAGGGAAAAGCCCGGACCTGTCTTCCCAGAAGAAAGAGACCTTACGTGGTGCTGACAGTGCCTACTACCAGGTTGGACAGATGGGCAAGGAGGGAGCAGAAAACCAAGGAGCAGAGCCTCAAGGTACAAGGCTGAGTCCATTATCTTCTTCCAGACCTCATTTGTATTTGTAAGGCCCAGAATGAACTCCTGCTCATACTTTTTCAACAGTCCAAGGTTATTCAACATTCATTGGAAATGAATGACTTGAGCATGAAATGTAGCTTTCTTCCTAAGACATTGCTTTGCTTTATGAGAAGAGAAATAGGGTCTCTCAAATCCCAGTAACTATAGGAATGTTGAGTAGTCTGGACTTGAATGCTTTTGGATTGAGTTGATTCTAGTTAAGTAGCTCAGTCTCTCTTCCTTACTTCCTATTTTACTTGCTTGTTTCAGCTCATGGAAAATGAATCAAGAGACAAACAGTTTGTACTGATGTGTCCCATGAACAGCACTGCCCTTCTAGCATACATGTTGTATCATACAATTATAGCTGTATCTCTAGTTCCCAATGTACTATTCCTTCTGTATTCTTGAAAAAAGAATTTCTTTTTTCTTGTAATGAAAAACAAGTAGTTTTTTTACACAGATTTCTCAGTAATATTAATGAACAACCCTGACTGAATGGTCCCTTTATGCCTTCAGATGATGTAGATGGAGGAGATGGACAGAAGAAACAGCTAGTGAACCCCCATGTGGAACTCCGTGAGTAGCTGTAAATAATAACCAAAGTCTTAGCTGGCAAACTCCCCCTTTTTTTTTTTTTTTGTGCAAATGTAACCAAAATCTTGAAGTTTAATAATTATTTTTCCTTTTTATTGGGCACAAATGTAAAACAAATCATGAGCAGAGCAATGCAGTTTGTACTTATTGTAATCAATCTGTCTCTTGACACTTTCCTGTGGCATACACTGTGAGCTAACCTAAAGGGGGTTGACTTTCCTGTAATTTTCCATTTGAACTTCTAAAGTGCAATTAGACACAAGAGGGGTGTTTAGCACAGCAGTATTATTCTAGATATCAGTAAAATCTCTAAGTTTGATCTCATGTAGTCAGTGAGTATCGCATGCTGTTATTGAGGGTGACCTTTTTGCAGAGTTTTCGGATGCGAATGCCAAGTTCTACTGCCGGATTTATTATGCTGGCGAGTTTCACAAGATGCGTGAAGTGATACTGGGGAGCAGTGAAGAAGACTTCATCCGATCCCTCTCTCACTCTATGCCCTGGCAGGCACGAGGTGGCAAATCTGGGGCTGCGTTCTATGTCACTGAGGGTAAATGCAGCTTCTTCCCTCTTTGTAATTAGAGGGTATTGTTTAGGGATGGTGGTGTTTAGTGTGTTGTTTAATCCCTGATTATTTCTAGCCAGAAGGTTGCTGACTGTGAAGTGGCCATTCGAAATGGAAAGTTCAGTGGATAGTTCTGGGGTCTTTAATACCAGGTTATTTGTCTCCTTGTATGGGCAGGAGAGCAAAATGTAGTTCTGTTTTTAATTAATAGTCACCAGTTGAGCAGAAGGGTTGTACTCTTAGACAGGCTTCAAAAAATGAAAACTTGAGTATAATTCAAGAAAAAATGGTTATTAAAGATAGCGTTTCTCATAATTCAACATGCCATAGTTTGTTTGTAGCATTTTATCTTTTTTTTTTTTTTAACTGTGACTGATTGTAGGTCCCTACTTAGAAAAAGTCTTGAATGGAAGGGTCTGTAACCTATTTCTGTTGTTGATATAAGAAGCCCTTATAGCCAAGTTAAAACTAATATAGGTAGTCTTTGCTCCCTGATTTGCTAGAAGGCTGAAAGTAAAAGAGCTTCCAGAAAGGAGCTTCTGTAGCTAAGGATTTAAGAGAGTTGTAGTCTTAATCTTTCAAAATGCTTCAGATGTGTGACAGTCCTAAAGGGTTTGCAAATTTGTATCACTTATTGTATGTAACCCTGTTGCCTCTGTCTTATGTTAAAATAGATGATAGATTCATCTTGAAGCAGATGCCTCGTCTGGAAGTCCAGTCATTCCTTGACTTTGCTCCACACTACTTCACTTACATCACTAATGCAGTTCAGCAGAAGGTACTCAAAAAGTAAAAGTGCCTTGTATTTTCAACAGTGTTCTATATTTTATAGACTAGTAACAGCTTCCATTAACCCCTTTCATTTAAGTAAAAGAAAATGTTGGTGGGTACAAGTTGTAATAATGCATTTTTAAGAAAGAAAGTGAGAATTTTGCTAGAGCTTCTAAGCTGTAATACAGTCAGAACAGTAGTGCTCTAGGATTTGATTGCTGACTGCCTGTGCACAGAGGTGTTACTCCATGTCTTCTCTTCATTAGAAGCCCACAGCACTGGCCAAAATCCTTGGGGTATATAGAATTGGATATAAGAACTCCCAAAACAACACTGAAAAGAAGCTGGATCTGCTTGTCATGGAAAACCTTTTCTATGGCAGGAAAATGGCTCAGGTAAGAACCAAGTGTTCGGTTCCCTTTCAGTGCAGTTCCAATGGGGAGCAAGAGAAGGGTTACCAGTAGCCATGTAGGTAACTTCTGACTTTGCATGTGTTGTCTATAGCTAGCATTGCTTAAAGATGACCTTGAGTTTGTGCCCGTTGCCTTATGTGAACCTTAGTAACTCAGTGCCTGTATTAGCTAGTTCAGATGGTTGTTGTGCAGGCTTCAGTTTTTAGAAGTCTTATCTGTCCCTGCATCTCTGGTCTCGGAGAGAAAGCATCACCAACCAATTAGGAAAATGCAAAGCTTCTGGAAGAACTAATGGGGATTACAGACTAATTTGTTCAGCAGGAGAGCCTCACCAACAGATATGATGAGCTCCTGTGTAGTGGAGAGGAAACTAATAATGTTTTGAACCTACTGCCTTCTCTTTAAACCACTTCATGTGTGGGGCAAGATTTTGAGTTCAGTCTTGCACTTAGTAAAAGAAAAGTGATCTGTCTGGGGTGGCAGAACAACTTGGGGAAAATTCTCTTCAAATACAGTTGATGCTGAAAAGGAAGTTCAAACAATTGTCACTTCCAGAACTAGATCATGTAAGTTCTTTCCACCTTTCCTCCAAGTGCCTTATCTCAAACAGGGGATGCTCGTGGGAGGAAGTGAACTCAGGGAATTGTAGATAGATGTAAAGGATGTTGTTGTTGTAGGTTTTCTTTTCGTTTCTGTGTTTTAAATCCTGAGCATGATCAGGCACTGGAAAAGAAACCCAAAGAAAATGTGGACTCTAGCTCTGAAGTTAGTCAAATTGTGACGAGACAGAGCTTAAACAACCTTTTCTAACAGGACCTGCTTCAAACAGAATATTTGACTGGAGATCTCCTGAGATCCTTTACAACCTAATGATGGTCTGTCTTTTGCCTTGCCAACAGATGTTAAATGGTGCTTCATGCAAGACCCACCTCCTTCTTTAGTGTCTTTACCTAAATCTAGCTTACCTATAAAATATAAAAATAAGAACACCCTTTCCCCCTTAAATTAGGTTAAATATTAGTAAAGTACCTTGACTTAAATTTGTAAATTGAGGTGACAATGCTTTCATGTGGGCTTACATGCTACTCTCCGCTCGGGAATCTTTAAATTTTATGGTATAAAAATGGTTTTTGTTAACTGTCTTCCTTCTGCAGAGAAGGAGAGTTGCCCTGCCACACTGCCTTTTCAAATGCTGCAGTGAAGTGTGTTGAAGTCTTGAACCTTGCAGAACAGTAGAACAATGTAGTGCTCTTATCTATTTGCAGGTTTTTGACCTGAAGGGCTCCCTCCGGAATAGAAATGTTAAAACGGACACAGGCAAGGAAAGCTGTGATGTAGTCCTGCTGGATGAGAACCTTCTGAAGATGGTCCGGGACAATCCTCTGTACATCCGTTCCCATTGCAAGGCTGTGCTTAGAGCTTCCATACACAGTGACTCTCAGTTCCTCTCCAGCCATCTCATCATTGACTATTCCCTGCTGGTGGGTCGTGATGATACCAACAACGAGCTGGTTGTTGGGATCATTGGTAGGTTGTCTTTTGTGTTTTCTTGCTTTCAGCTGGTGAAACTGCTTTCTTCTGGTTTTGGTGTTTATAGTACTCATAGGACTGTACTGCCATCAGAGATGTGTGTCAGGAAAGCTTGCCTTTTTCCTGATGGAATACCGCCCTATCTCTCATGGGTATTCAAAGTGAAGGCAGGAAGCCTTCTCTCCAAGTCCTGTATAGGCTTGTGTGTTAGCATTTTCTTTACTAAGAATGTGTGCAGGAGGCCGCACAGGTAGTGAAAAAGCAGTCAAGTTGGTGTTTAAATTGTACTTTGACTCTAAGTATGGAAGGTTGTTTGTGTGTTTCTGTGTTTAATCTTGCCAGTTAATTTCAGTAATGTTTACGTAGGCATTTAAATTTTCACTGTGTTAAATACATGCCTGGGGAGTCTGGTTTTTTGTAGCAGCTGGAGGAGTTGATTTATGATCTTGCTGGGCTTTTTGAGATGCTGTATTCATCCTACCCAAATATAATATACCCAGTATAATCTATACTCTGGAAAGTGAGGCAACTGGCAGGGGGAATGCTGAGGTTCTGGCTCTGTGTCATGGTTTAAACCCAGCCATGCAGCTCAATCACTCACTCAATCCCCCTTTCTTGCCCTCCCCCTACTCCCAGAGGGATGGGGAGGAGAATTGAAAGAATGCAACTCCCACAGGTTGAGATAAGAACAGTTCAGTAACTAAGGTATAACACAAATCACTGCTGCTACCACCAATAATAATAATGATAAAGGAAATAACAAGGGAAGAGAATACAGCATCTCATCAACCACCAACAGATAACTCACGACACCCTGCCCAACCGAGCACTGACTGAATACCTCCTCCAACCCCCCAGAGCACTGGCCCTTCCGGGTAACTCTCAGTTACTTCCTGGGCATGATGTGCTGTGGTATGGAATACTCTTTGGTCAGTTTGGGTCAGGTGTCCTGTCCCTGCTTCCTCCTGGCTTTCTCTCCTCCCTG
>NDXB01020444.1:0-31834 GCA_002631895.1 Agapornis roseicollis | reverse complement strand
AAACACAGCTGCATCAGCTACTAAGGAGGAGAAAAACTGACTGCTATTGCTGAACCCAGGACACTGCCCAAACCTGGGGCAGCCTGGGGACAGAGCCACCGTGCCCTGCATGGAGTTGTTGGATTTGGGATCAAACACACACATTCTGGGCAAAGGAAGAGGGTGTTTTCCATGCATCCCAACTTGCCTGGAGCAGAAAACCCCAACATGATCTGCCTTGGAGAACACTGGCTGAGTGACAGCCTGCACTGACCATGGTGGTGCAGCCTGGTGAGAGGGATGTGAACAGCCCCAAGCATAGTCAATGCAATGAGGGGCAATGCCAGGAGTGGGGAACCCTTGTGCTTTTAACATCCCTTCTCATTTAAGTAGGAAAAAGTGGAAAACTCCCCTGCCAGCCCTGCACTGCACTTTGTATCCATGAATCCTGTGGTTGCACCAAGGGCATGGATTTTCTTCTTCCTGAGAGGAGGAGAAATCAGCTTCCCTGTGCTGAAGAAGAGCAGGAGGCCAATATCTCCCTTTTTTAGAGGGACACATCCCGTGACTGTTTTTGTTGCCTGACTCGGGGCTTTCGGACGCTGTGGCTTGGCCAGGCTGCTGTCCCTCTGCTTATTTTATCAGGAGAGTTCAAGTGTTTCGGGGTAATACAGTTCCCTCTTCCGATGGCTGCCCGGCAAAGGCTCTGCATTGTTCCTGCAGCAACATGTTTTTTTGGGAGGAATGAAATGCCGAAAGGAATGTAACCACTGACCTTGGGCTGCAGTGGGGTTAAGGAGTGTGTGCCTATGAGTCACTCCAGATAAGAGCCTTCCACAGCTTTTTTGCTCCAAAATAATTCTTTATCTCCTCTTTCTCACATCAGCATATTTTCTTGACATCTCCCATTCCATAGCACGTGGAGGAAATGTGCTTCTCTAATTTGTTCATCTGATGAAATATAGATGCATTGTTTGCTCTTGTCCTTGGCAAGCCGGGGGTCGTGGCCCTGTGATTTGGGGAATGCTCTGTATGGTTGGTGCACAGGGCTTTGGGAATGTGACTTAGGGTGAGTACACAGGGCTTTGGGATGCTCAATAGAATCAGAACATGGAGCTTTGGGGATGCTCAGTAGGTTTGGTACCCAGGGTGCCCTAGGGCTCACCTTAGTGTTAGTACCTGGAATGCGCAGGAGGATGCTCAAGCAGGAGAGCATTGCACTCTGTGTTACCAGCTGCTTTCAGCTTCCCCTCCCTGCTCCAGCGGGAAGTTTGGCTGCTCACTCGCTTCTCCGTCTCCCAGCTGAGGCCTCTCATGCTACTTCCAGCTCCTATGATAATGCGGAAAGTTGAACTGGCCCCATTACTGCGCTGCGATGGTTGCCTCGATAACGCCCCGATAATGGCAGCGATAGCGGCAGCTCGGTAGCCAATGGCTCTGCCGCTCCTCCCATTAACATTCCCCACCACGGACCGGCTCGGAGCTGCCTATCTGCTCTCCATTTCCACTCCTCCGCTAGATAAGAATGGAAATACTGACTTCATAGCTCACTGATTAAAGTGTCTGGATTTCTTGATAATACACAGATAAATTATGTTTTTCAAAAAGAAGGTAGGGAAGGGAGTGTGAGGGGAGGGAAAAGCCTCCAGTCCATTTTTATTACTTTTTTCTTTCCCCCTTCTTTCTGGCCATGCTCTGTGGGCTGGGGGCTTTTCTGCTCTCAAATGCCCTCCCCAACCTGTGCATGGGGAGGGTATTTGCAGTGGGCAAAGAGTTTTTGAGAGCTACATGGACAAGGTGTGTTGCACATGCAGTCACATCCCTGTGCTGGGATGGAGATGCTGTCCTCTGATGCCAGGGACCTGCTGCCATCACAGGGATGCTTAGCTTTGCCAGCTATGGTGATGCCACATGGCTGTGGGATGTGGTCAGGATCCTGCCACCAAGGACCAGCAGGGGCCCAGGGATGCTCGGGAAGCATCTGCCTTTCTACACCTGAGCCTCACTGGTTCTGCTATAGGATGCTGACCACCCCAGTGGGGTATTTTAGGACCAGCCTCATCCCACTGCCTGATCCAGGCTTAAAGATTGAGTTTCCTCACTCATCCCTATTAAAGCAAACGGGGCTTCCAGACTTTTTGGTTCCTTGCACTAGAGAAAGTATCAACCACAAGAATCTAAGTTTGTTTCATCTAAATATAAAACTAAAGAGCAAACAGTCTAAAGTTCATTTTTTAATGTGCTGCCCCATTCCAGTTGGGCTGCTCTCTTTATTTTTTTTTAGGGGAACTGTGATAAAAAGCAGTGATAAAGCCAGGGCTGTTTTGTGTAGGAGTCGGTATCTGTGTTATCTATCTCCCTTTTTCACTCTCCGAGCAGCTCTGTTGTTTTTTACTCTTATCTCGCTCCACCAAAATGCCAAGAACAGGAAAAAAAAAAAAATAAAAAAGAGACAGCACAGGCACGTTTACATGGAGCAAACTCAGCATCCATGGGGCCAGGCAGGAACAGCCACTCTGCCTAGAGCTGGAGGAAGAGGAGGGTCAGGGGTGCTGGGTGAAGGTGCAGGTGATGGAGGGGATGTGCCATAAAGGATGCTTATGCTGGTCCAGTGAAGGCTGTGATGTGGGCGAGCAGGTAGCAGTAGGGGTTTAGGGGACAATGCTGTCCCAGTGGGGTTTGGTAGCCCTCATCTGCTGATTCCAGTGCCAGCAGTTCACCCTGCTTCTTGCTTTCCTGGTGCTTTTCTGCTCCTGGAGCTCACCCAGTCCCTGGTCATTGCTTCAGTGCTAGTTGGAGACCCCAGTGTGGTCCAGGGTAGCACTGGGAGCTGGCACTGTGCACCCCAGGATGCTCCGAGCAGCAGGACCACCCCAGCCAGAGCATCTTCAGTGATGGGTCTAGTGGTCTTCTGGGCCACAGCCACCATCATCCCTGTCCCCATCCCTCCACCCTTGTCTGAGCCTGGTGCTATCATGTACTGAGAGAGCCTGAAATCTGTCCTCATTCCCCTCCCAGCAGCTTTTGGCAGTGGGATGTACTCATGAGGACCTGAAGCTGCTTCCCACGGGGAAGGGGATGGCTCCGTTGCAGCATCTCTGAGCTAATTTGTCGCTAGATTAGCAAAGAGCTTGACCTCTGTCCTCGCTGTCACCTGGTATTGGTGGGCTCTGCAGGGCTGTGATGCTGGGTGCACATACCTCCCTGCTCCCAGCCATTCCTGACTGGAGCAGCTTTATTCCAGGTGGGAGAAAAAGGACTGGAATTGAGGGGCTTTCACCCAGAAGACCTCTGTTTGGCCAGGAGCAGCGGTAGCAATGAGCCTGTCCATGCCACCTTGCATGCTCATGCACGTTTGGAGCCTGATCTTCATGGATGGAGTTTCCTTCCACATTATCAGGATATCCAGCTGATCCCTAAGTGCAGGCTTATGCTGGGAGCCCAAATCCAATGTTAAAACATCTCAAACTGCTCTGGGATTGGGATTGGGATGGAGGACGCCCCTGGGTCCCTCAGTAAGGATGCACTGCAGAAGGTCCCACCAGCTCCTTCAGTTTCCGTCCTGTGCTTTGAACATCATCTCCTCATCCTGTCTCCCCTGCCAGCTGGGAAGGCAGGACTGCATGAAGCATCACATCCCCTTCTCGCAGTGCAATCTGCTCCCATCCATCTGATGTGCCAGGCCTGGGGACGGCTCTATTAGACTCTCTCCTCTCTTAAAATCTATCAGGGCGTTATCAGCCCCATCTGAAACATAAAGTCACTTCATTGTCATTGTCCCTGTATTTTCTTTCTCATTATTTTCCCGTGCCCCCCCTCAGCCTGTATGTGTCGTGTATGTGTGTGTGTCCCCCACAGCCGCTGTTTGATATGATGCGGACTCTCTCGCTATTAGTATTAGTAATCGCAGCCCCTGAAGTGAAACAATCTCCTGTAATCTATCAGCGGTTTATCGGCCCTATCTGAGCGCCGGGAATGGCTGGGCTCGGCGATGGCGCCATGCTCGGCCGCTGATAAAGTTACAGAGTTCAGGCGGTGATGAATGTTAAGTAACTGCACCCCGCGCAGATAGGATATGGACTTGGCAGGGGGAGCAGCTCCGCCTGAAACCAATCTCTCCCCTATCAGCAGGACTGCTTTTTCTCAGGCTCTGCTTCTCCACAGCTCTTTTCTTCCCCCCCCCCCTCCCCAAGGTTATAACTGGGGGGTTCCCAAGGGGCAGTGCAGCCCCAGATTGTAGAGGGATGCTCGGGGCTCTGTGCACCCATGGGTGCTGTGTACTGCTGGGGGTACCACCCTGGGTGCTCTTTTGCGGTGGTGGGGATGCTGCAGCGTATGGACATGAGTGTTCCCCCATCAGTAGCTGCAGCATCCCCCTGTGAGCACTCGCAGTATCTTCCCCACCATGAGAAATCACAGCAGTCCTACCACCTTCATTTCCTCTCTATACCCTTCATTCGCCTTCTGGACAAACTAGGCCTAAAGACATAATAAATGTAATAATAAATAATTATAAATACTCCCTGTGAGCAATTGCAGCATCACCCACCACCTCCCCTCCCCAACTATCCTTTATGCCTCTCCTGGGTGAATTAGACCAAATACTTATATAAATTTAATTATATATTATCATAAATCCCACCCAACAAGCAGTTGTAGCATCTCTTCTTGCAAGCAATTGCAGCATCCCACCAGCAATCATAATATCCCCCACCAACTTCATTCCCTTGCTCTCTTTCATTCCCCTCCTAGATAAATTAGCCATAATTTAATGATAAATTATTAAAAGTCTATTATAAATTCACCCCTCCACCTAGCAGCTCCCCAAAGACATCTCTTTTTTTTACCTTGCTCTTTAGCACAGGCCACTGTGGGAAGGATCAGGGCGAGTTTTATCTGGTGGTGATGGAGAAGGGCCTCATATTAGAGATAGGTACTGCTGGGGTTGGCCTCAACCGCTATCGCCTCCACACATGGGGCTGATTTTTCATGTGCTGATATCCATGGCGGGAGCCCGGCCCAGGGATGCTGCAGCTGAGCTGATAGGGCATAGGGTTGATTTGTGCTCAAGAAGGTCCGTTTTCCTCCAAAATGAGGTCCTGAGTAGGGGTCTTGTCCATCAGGACCCCCTTTTATGGATAACATTGCAATGTAGTACTGGATCCCAGCAGCATCAGCTAAGAGGAGGGGGAAAATAACCCACTGGATAACGTGACCTTTGAGGACTGGTGTCATTTCCCAGCCATTGAAACCTCATTTGCCCTCAACCGCAGTGCTTGGCATCCCTGATTCTCTGGGAACAGGCTCAGGGGTACCCAAGGTCATGGGTGAAAGCAAACATTAATACATACCAGGGAAAAATTGGGTGAGAAGAGACGGGCTGGTGTCCCATCAGATACCAGTGGTTTTTGGATTTGCAGCCCAGGTTGCTCTCTGGGTGTTGCTTGCTGCGGGGCGGACATGGCACAACCCTGCTACAAGACCCTGGGGAATCCCCAGCCTGGGCCAGGCCCCACAGAATCACTTGGAAATGGTTTTGCAACTAGTGCAAGGAAGGATCAGGAGAGGCTGTGACCCTCTCCATGGGTGTCTTTCCCTGGGGAATACCAGTTCTTTTGCCTGCTCCTGCAACACTTTGCTCATGGCTGCGAAATCTGGGGTGAAATAAGGAGGTTTTGGGGCAGCGGCAGTGCCATGAGGAGGTGATGCCCAAGCATCTCAATCTCAAGGTGATGGGTGAGCATCATAGTGATGCTTCATGTGCTCTGAGACCCTCTGGGCAGCCTTCCCCAGCTCCTTTGGGGCTTATTGGTTTATTATGCTTTATTTTTAATTGGAAGAGGTAGTCGGGGCCAGCACAGGGGTGACGATGAGGAGCTGGTAGGGGGAAAAAAGATCCCCCATCATGGTGCCCACATGGTCCTGCTGAAGCCAGGGGAGCTGCCTGTAAAAGTCCTGTTCATGGAGTTGGATGTGGGCTGATGCACACCCGGGCTGATGCACACCCAGGCTGCCCCCAGCCTGCACATGTTTTCAGTCCAGGACCCATTTTCCACCATGGGAACTCCTCTTCCTCCATCTCCTCCTCCCTCCTCCAGAGCCAGTGGGAAAATCTGGGGCTGTTGCTATTTTCTATCTCCTATCGAGGCCTCTTATCACTTTGCTCTTGTCTGCGTGCCGGCGTTCGGAGTGTCCAGGGTCTCACTCTTGGCAGCGTGAGGAGTCCCCCTGCTTTTGTGTTTTTCATGTATTTTTTCCCTTGCATTTACCAGCACAGCACAAGGAATCAACAGCCTTCATTTGAGTGAAATGATCAAACAGTTCCCTGGGTAATGATGAGCTTTCCTGCCACTGGGAATGCCGGCCTTGATGCCAGACCTGCATCCCCAGACTGAGCAGAGGTGACAAGAGTGCATCACTACGAGTTTTGGACAATCGTAATATTTTTTGTAAAGAAGAAGGGAAAAAAAGAAAATAAATCCTTCCTTGTTATCAAAAATAAAAAAGGAGGAAAAAGGAGGGAGGGAGAAGAGTTAATCGTCAAAGCAGAGTATCTTGGAAGGGAGCATTTTTTGGCTCTTCCCCTCTCTGTAAAGCCAGCTTCAGTAATTCAGTTTTAAAGCATGAAAAAAGGGAGTTGATGAAATTCCACTATCAGCACTGAACCAATATGCAAAATATCTCGCCAAAAATCAAATAGCTATTATGTTTTCATTTCCATTTCAGCGTATTTGCTTAATGAAGAATAGACAGATCAGGCAAGCCGAGGGAGGCTGTGTGCGGTGATAACTGTGCAGGGCTTCCAGCAATCCCGGAGAAGTGACGCTCCACTCCCTGCTCCATGCTCCCTCTCCCTCCCTGCTNTCAGCGTATTTGCTTAATGAAGAATAGACAGATCAGGCAAGCCGAGGGAGGCTGTGTGCGGTGATAACTGTGCAGGGCTTCCAGCAATCCCGGAGAAGTGACGCTCCACTCCCTGCTCCATGCTCCCTCTCCCTCCCTGCTTTTCCCCTTTTTTTTTTTTTTCCCTCTTTTTTTACCCTTTTTTATTTTTTCTAAGCTATCCAGTAGCTCATTTAACCCACGCAGCCAGTGGCACCAGCGGCAGAGCATCCCTTGGGAATAGGCAGCGTGCTGGGAGTGGGATGCTGCAGTAGGGCTGGCTGGGTGCTGGGATGCATCCAAGGACCGTGGTGACATGATGCTGGGATGCTGCCGGCCACCCATCATCCCTATAGGCACTTGATGATGTTGCAGCACCCAAACTCCTGGTTTTGTATCATTGCATCTATATGGGGCATCCCCATCTCCATCCTCGGTGTATTAGGACCGGATATGGGTGGTCTGGGCGCCTTGGATGGGTACCACATGCAGTCCTAGCTCCATCCATTCCTCCCCAGCCCCACCCATCCCTCCCTGGGTCTGTCCATCCCTTCCTGGCCAGGCTGGAAGTGCCAAGCTATAGAGCAGGCAAGAGTCGGGTTAACTTTATCAGAAGCCCAAGAGCCGTGAAGGCGTGAAAGAAGAAATTAGCCTAACAATGTTTCATTTGCAGCGAGAGAAACGATTTGTTAGCTGGCGATTGTTTCTGAATATTATCAGAGCCTTTTTAATTGTGCTGGAACTGAAATTAGCAGAATTAGAATAAATTGCCTTCCCTTCTCCGGCAGCCTCTTTATTCACGCTCATTGTTGTCTGCTTTGTATAGATTATGGGCTCTTTGTTCTCCTGCTGTAAATATACATGCCTGGAGTCACAGAGAGCAGCTGAGGTCTGCAGTGGGTTTGTCACCGCACCATTCCTCCCCTTGCCTGCACTGGGGTGGTGCTGAACAGGCACCGGGCAGCCCCCAGCATGAGCCACGCATGCCACTCGCTCTTCCTCCCTTTCTTTATTAATATCAGCATGGACAGGGATGCTGCGTTACTGTGGAAACGGCAGCATGGGCTGCCAGGGCTGTTTGGGGGGAGCTGAAGGGGTGTCCCCCATCATGCACCCCATTTGCACCCTCCATGTGCCCTGTGTCTCCATCGCAGCATCCCCCTGTGTGCAGGGCTGTGAACATGGCAGGGGGATGTGTTGTGGGTCCCCTGTGAGATGAGGGGTGCTTGGGCACCACGGAGATGGTCTCTGGGGTCCCTCACCCCGTTTAGATGTTGGGGGTTCAGATGGGAAGCACAGGTGAGCAGTGCAGCAGGTTGGCTACCTCACTATGCCATACCCATGTGCCCGTGGTACCTGGGGACCCTGCTCACTTTCTAGGCACGTGTGGGGCTCATTCTGCACAGTGTGGGAATCACTGTTCCTGGAAGCGTTCAAAAACATACAGATAAGGCCGCAGTGACATGGTTTAGTGCTGGGGACCAGTATGACTTGATCATCTTAAAGGTCTTTTCCCACCCGATTGATTCTATGTGTGAAGGGCACCAGGCATCCCTTGGGGTACACCCCCAGCAAGCCACTGGTTCTATAAACCTCCCTCTGCAAAGGGACATGGAACCGAGGGAGAGGCTGAGCCACAGGGCTGGCTGGGGATGGGGGTTCCCTTCCCATGGCATTTAGGGCATCTCCTCTCAGCCCCATGTCAGGTCAGGAAAGGGGCCTTTGCCATCATCCTACATATCCCAACTGTAATAGCCCACTGCCGGATTTTTTCCCATCCAATTCTCCCACTAACCACCCCTCTGTGTTTCCCAGGTTCCTTGGCAGTGATGGAGGAAGGTGAAGATGGTGCAGCAGCAGAGAAGAGCCCCTTGGAGAGGGATGCAGCCACCTTGGACCTTGAGGGCTCTGTTGAGCATGATGCCTCCAGCCCCCCCAGCAGTGAACGTGAGTCTCACCATGGTGGCAGGGGGCTACCCATGGTGTTCCCATGCCATGGGGTTGGGCTCTGCCACCGGAGCACATTGGCATAATCTCTGCAGAGTGTGAATTAGCAAACAGAGCATCCTACCCACCCATTGAGAGTGCTGGTTAAGCAAGACCTCCATCTCCCTGGGATGCTCCATCCCTCTAGCCAGCAGCAGCACTCTGGAGTGGGGCACAGGCAAGGATGCTTGAAATCAGAGGCAGTTTGCTCACCACAATGGCTGCTGATACAAGCAGCATAACCTTGTATCTGTATCAGCACCTTTTACCCACCATGGTGCTGAGCCGCCAGTGGTAGCAAAGAGATGAGGGGTATGCAAAGTTCTGAGTGACTTGGTGTACTTAAATGTCTATGCTGATTGCAGGGGGTTGGATTAGATAATCTTTGAAGGCCCCTTCCAACACAAACTATGATATGATTCTGATTCTGTGATTCTATAAAGTGACCTACTCCCCAAGATGTGCTCTGAATGCACCTTCCAACGCAAACTATGATATGGTTCTATTGTTCTGTGGTTGTATAAAGTGATCTCCTTCCCCCATGAATGCAAAGTGACCTCGTGATGTTCAGAACAACATCTTCTGGGGTGCAGACTGCCTCCCCAGGGGTCAAAGCAGTCCCTAAGGCCCTCAGGATAGTCTGGGTTAGAAGGAACCTTCAAAGCTCATCTTGGGGAGAAGGAGATCACTTTATAGAACAATTGAATCAGAATCAAATCATAGTTTAGATTGGAAGGGACCTTCAAAGCTCATTCAGTCAAACCCGCTGCGATGAGCAGGGACATCTTCAGTTAGATCAAGTCACCCAGAACTTTGAGGCCTTGATTCTGTGGTTCTGTGGCTCTATGAAGTGACCTCTTTCCCCCCAAGATAAGCTCTGGAGGGCTCTTCCAACCCAAACTATGATACAATTCTATCATTCTGTGATTCTATAAAGGGATCTCTTTTACCCAGGAGTTCAAACTGACCTCTTAGTGTCCAAAGCCACATTTCTCAGGGTGCAAACTGCCTCCCCTGGTGAAGAGCATCCCCTGAGCCCACAGGTGGTGGCACGGATGGGGATGGGGGCACGGGGCCATTGCTGCCTGCTTCCTGCCCTTGCCGCCTGCCTGCCGCCGCACTGTGCCATGCCCCACCCCAGAGGTGGCTGCGTTACAGGGCCGGGCTGAAACAGTCCCCAGATATCCTTTAAGTTCCTTCCTGTGGAGGTGGGGGCAAATCCTAATCAGTTCATGTTTGCAGTGCCCTTTGAGATAACCGCGGCAGGGCAAGGCTGCACCAGCTAACACAGCCGGACAGGTCCGCAGCAGGCAACGGTGGCTCTTGGGCAGCACCAGAGCAAAGCAAACATGTGTCTCCCTTCCAAACCCATTAGATCAATGCCATGGGGATCCACACCAGGCAAGGGTGGTTTTCAGGAAGCACCAGAGCAAAGGGTCCCCCTTAAAAGCAATGGAGCAATGCTGTGTGAATCCCAACAGCCAGGACAGGGAGGGCTCACAGGCAAACTTTGCTCTGCAGCAGGGAGAAGCAAGTAGCTCTTATCTGATGGGGGAGCTGGGCTGGGGGCGAGGGAGCCGGGAGCCCGGGCGCATTGCTGCACCTGGCACTGGGCTGCCTCGATAAAGAGGTGATAGCAGAGATAACGTGGAGCAGCAATAACGGCCACTAAAGCTTTCAGCGCGATGGATAAAAATCGATATGCCAGGCACTTTGATTTATAGCCAAAAATAATAGGACTTTTATACCCGGTGATTGATTTATTTGATGTTAATCATTCCGCTTATCACCTGTATTAATAATCTCCAATGCTGGTGACGTCACCCCTGGGTGTTCGCTCTGGCGCCGATCGATTGGGCTCCGTGCTGGTTATCCGCCCAGGACGCCAAGGCAAACATGTACTTTGGGCGCTAATCTTCCACACTGTCATATGCAGATAGGCTCTATCAGCTGCATCTCCAGCAGCAGTTAATGGAGAAAATAATTGTTATCAAGTTGCTATGAATACGCCACAAATAGAGCTGTGATGGGAGTGGGGCTGAATCCAGTGACATGGGGCCCAAAGTGGGATGGGAAGGATGGATGCGGGAGGGGTTTAGGGGTGAGAGGTGGGTGCCTACCCATTGAGGGTGTATGGTAGGCTTGGCTGTCATTATGGGACATCCCATGGGGGGCAGAGGACCCTACAGGTGGGCAGTGGGGTGTTTGGACATACGGACTTTGAGGGGGACCTCCCTATGCACATCCCTGAGAGCTTCCTGGCCCTGAGGTGTCACTGGTCCAGTGGCCCTGGTCCGCATGGTATTCTCCCTCTGAAGTTCCCCACATCTGACCTGCTGCCTTCCCTCTCCTGCTGCAGATTCCAGAGACACCCCAGAGAGTTCGAAGGAGCTGGAGAAGCCAGATCCTGGAGAAAACCTGCAGGAAATGGATGTCTGGAATGGGCCAGGTAAGTCCCCAGTGTGCAGCCAGTCATCCTGCTCCTTCCCAGCTTCCCAGCCAGGACACAGGCTGGAATAGCTGGAGCAGTCTCCATGCATTCATCTCTTGCAAACCAGTATGAGGACTGGGAGCATTGGGAGCTGTGCAGGCTGTAAATACAGCACTTCTGCAGAGAGGGGAGGTATGACATGATGATTGTGGTCCCCAGATCCCCAGGGCACTTGTTTTGAGCAGTAAAACCCAAGCTGAGAACTGTGGGGATCCATCACTGTGGTTGGCATCATGCTTCCCAGCACAGGGAGGGTTTGGACCTGGTCCTGCATTGCTCCACGCTTGCAAGGGCACTTCACAAACATCCTGGCAACCACAAGAGCGACGCTCGAGTGGTTTGGTGATGGTTATCAAAACCCCAAGGAGTGAATAAATGTGTCTATCTCCCTCTCGGCATCTCTGCTGGCACCCTGGCAGCCCAACAAGGCTGTGTGTACCATGTGGGTACCCTGCGCCCTATCGCCCTGCTATCTCCAAACCACCCCAAGATGGGGTTACACTTGGGGCTCCATTGTGCAAATTGGATTTGTGGGTGCTCCTCCGCTGGGGATGGACAGGGATGGGACAGGAGGGAACTGAGCCCCCCAGGGGTTGAGGTGCTACATTTTGGGCCCCATTGGTGCTGTTCCTCCCAGGGGGAATGCTGATGGACCTGGTTTTGGAGCATCCCCCTGGATGCAACAGCACATGATGGGACAGTGTGACTCTGATGCAGGGCAGTGATCACCCCTCAGTGATGGGTGCTGAAGGGCAGAGGTGGTCCCAGTGTGTGCCCAAGGCCACCAGCCTCCTGCAGGGGTGATGGATAGGCACTGGGAACTGCTGGCTGCAGCACACATGCTCCTGCAGCTGCCCAAATCCCCACGGTCCGGCGGGCAGCCATGGCCCTGCTCCCCCTTCCCAACCCATCCGAGGGGAAGCTCTCACTGGCCCCGCTGATATCCCAGCCCTTCCTGCGTGCCGGGCAGGAAAGAGCTGCGAAGCCTTGCTAGCTCCTTCTTATCTGTTCCCCAGCCCTTTGGCCCCTGCACTGCCGGGCCCCTGCTCCACCGCATCCCAATAGGGATGGGGCTTCTGTGGGTGCTCCCATACTGAGGGGTGACGGCACTGCACAGCCCTTTATCCCAACAGCTCCATCAACCACAGGCTCCCCAAAAGGGACCACGAAGTCTTGGCTGTGACCGTGCTTCCCCCTTCCCCCTCTTCCCTCTCCGGAGCGGGTTATTTGCATTCTTTATGTAAAAGAGATTTTATTATCGCCTTCTCCCAGCCCATCTCTATTCTGGTAATTGGAGTGGTATTAATTTCTGTGTGGCTGGGAGTTGATGGCGGTCCGGCGATGCTGCAGCGATAGGGTGTTCCTTTCGCACCAACCGCCGCGATAGCCCGTCTATCAGGCGCTCTGCAGGCTCTGCACTTATCAGGGATGGAGCTGGCAAAAAGGGAAACTCTGAGCAGCCTGAATTTTCTTTTTTATCTGGCAGGATCCGCCGTATGTCAGCAGTGGCAGCTGTGAAGATGCAGCACATCGAGGTGGGGGGGGGCACAAGCAGGCTGCTCCAAGCGCCTTTGTTTGCACCCTGAGGGGTCTCCTCTTCCTCTGGCTCTTTCGGGGGGCTACATGGCCACTGCCTGCTATGGCTTTGCTCTCTGGGTCTCCAAAACTGGGTGGGCTGCTGTGCCAGAGGCTGGGCAGTGTGGGGATGCAGCATTCCAAGACCTCGCCATGGGGCTCCTTGGTCCCGTGGGTCAGTGAGGAGGGATAGAGAGTGTTGTTGTATTATCTTTGCCATGACCTTGTTCACTGGAGGGAGCTGCTGCTCACCCATCTGATACGCAAATCCCCGGAGACTTCGGGCTGTGATCCTCAGCCTGGGAGCCTTTACCCTTTCAGCTGGGGTGCTGGTTCTGCTTCCTGATAGAGTCCCGGGATGGACCATGGCCATGCTTCATGCTCATCCTCTGATGGGCTGGAGAGGGGTTGCTCATCCTCCCCAGATCCTCTTCGCCACAGCCCCACCAGTTCCTCTCATCTATGCCCATATTTCCCACTCCTTTTTGTTTGCTCTGGAGCAGGGCCGGTAGCAGAGACCTTTGGGAGCACTCACAGGCCCTGGCTCCCATCCCAGGGCTGTCCCATCCCACCCCATCCCTGCCTGGCCAACCTCACCAAGTCCAGCCAATTTTCCTGGAGAACTAAGGCGAAAAGTTCCAACAAATTCCATGAATGTGGTGTTAGAACAAGTGGGGTGGAGGAGAGCAGAGTCCTGCAGAGGGACAGGCTGGTCAACTGCTTTGCAAGACACTGAAGAAACCCCACTAGCCACTGAAGCCCCAGAGAAGCCTGGATGGCACTTGCCTTTCTGCAAGGTGGGATGAAGCTTTTTGCTGTTGTCCCTGTGGGGACAGTGACAGGGCCCTGAGAGTGAAGGGATGGAGCAGACAGGGCCAAACACAGGGTTGTTCTTTGCCTTGTCCCCCAATGACCATGACCCACCACCTTTCCTGAAACAGCAGCACTTGCTCCCAGGCATTCCCTCACTCCTTTTCCTACATCAGCTTCACCATTTGAGTCTCTACGAAGATTCCCACCTTCTTGAGCCCCATCAGAACAGAAACTCTTCTCTGGCAGTGTTCAAGGCCAGGTTGGACAGAGCCTTGGGTGACGTGGTTCAGTGTGAGGTTTCCCTGCCCATGCCAGGGGGTTGGAACTGAATGATCTTAAGGCCTTTCCAACCCAAACCATTGTGTGATTCTCATCTGTTCATGGCCTTATTTAATAGCTCCCAGGCAGTAACGATGCCTCTGGGTTAATTACAGAGCGTGGCACAGGTCCACCTCTCAGGACTGACCACGAACCCCAAACCCACCCTCACCACCAGCCCCACGTGCGGGTATGGGGTTGGCACAGACCAATCCCCTATGGCTTTTTCGGTGCATCTAATTAAAACCACAAACTTTGTCAACTCTCCCCCGCCTCCCCCTTTGCCTTCGGTTATGTTTATCTGCGCTGCGACTCCTGACCAAATAATCTCCGTCTGCCCGGAGCGTGTCTGCAAACCTCAAGGTTTATTATCGGGGCAAGCAGGGCACGAGCAGGACAGCTCATCCGGATGGCTGTCCCCGTGCCACATCTCCCCCCTTTCCCCTATGTTTTGAGTGGGTGGCAAAAGTTATTCCAGCTATTCCTTTTTTTATCACTGGGAGCCGGGCTGAGCAGCGATCACTATGTTTGGGTTAGATTGCTGCAGGATGGGGGGAAGATTGAGTTCGGGGGGTCTCCTGCTGCACTGTGGCTTGTGTTGTCAAAGCCAGACAATGGAGGCAGCAGGATGGAGAGTGTCCCAGTAGTGACACCTGTCCTGGATTGGGGATATGGAAGGGGACCCTGTCCCTGCTGGGGTTCGTGTCCCTGACATCAGTTCAGCCTCTGTGTGGGGACACTGGAAGATGGAGGGATGGCCAGAATGGCTTGGGGATGTTACTGCATGGAAGGATGCCCAGGCCAGTCTGGAATAACTGCTGGGGTGCCCAGGCTGGTTTAGGGACACTGGTGTGGTGCAGGGATGCTCAAACCTATTTGCAGACATTGCTGGGATGCTCAGGCTGCTTTGAGGACATTGTTGAGCAGAAGGATGCTCATATCCACTTGGGGATACTGCTGGGATGCAGGGATGCTCAGGCTGCTTTGAGGACACTGCCAGTGTGGGGCAACACCCAGACACAGCATGGCAGGGAAACCCCTGCACAGAGCAGCACCAGGATGATGTCGAGAGGTGCAGGCAGTGCCTCCCACAACTCTGTTCCAATCCTTTCCCTTTGGAAGGAGAAAAATGTCTCAGGTACTTGTAGAGAGAGCCCTGAGGGCGATGCGGCCAGGCTCACTGTAATTGACAGTCGTCAATCACTGCTGCCTTACCACTCTGCATTGGGCTGGAGCTGAGGACCAGTGGAGTTTGTGTGCAAAACCAAGCTCTCACCCTGCTCCTGCCCAGTGCTGAGGAGTGACCCCCCCTTGTGGTCCCCTCCTCCTTTCCGGAGGGGATATCTACCCTCTGCATCAGCTCCAGGGGCCCCTTCACTCCCCTTCCTCCCCCTTCCCAGCTTCCTGCCCTCCCTCCCCCCCCCTCCCAAGCACATCCCTACCCGCTGCTTCGTATCAGCCTGGGCAGAGTCCGGGGGTCCCAGCAGCCCTGTGACTGGGGATAGGGCAAGGACCTGGCACAGGGGTCCAGCCTGCCTGGGAGAGCTGGGAATTATTCTTCCTTCCCATCCTCCCTGAGCACTTTCTGACATTGGTCCTAGTGTTAATTCCTGTCCTCATACCCACGGGTATGGCTCACTTTTATTACCCAGGGTGGGGACCCTCTTGAGACAGGGACCCCTGGGGATGGGCACCTCCTGGGGATGGGGGCCCCCTCGCTGCCACATCCCCACAGGGCTCAGCAACACCCCAAACTCAAATGTCTCAGGAACATTATCAGGACGCATCCTGCTGGGGCAGGGCACCCTGCCTTACATGGGGCATAAGGAAAGGGCGATCCCAGGGTGACGCATGGCGAGGCTGGTGCCAGCGCCTGCCAGCTGTGCAGCACAGCTGGCAAGTGGGTGCCTGGCCCTCTTTGGGGTGCAACACCTCCTGGGTGCCATGGTCCCCCCTTTTCCCTGGGTGCTGGGAGGTGCAGCTCTGCTCTCCAGGGTAGGTCCCAGCTCCTCCATTAACCAGGGGCAGGGTTCAGCCTGATAAAGATTTGCTTTTGTACTCTGTCAAAAAGGAAATCAATAAATGGCAAGCGATGGGCAGGACTGATAAAGGCAGAAATCTCCCCTTAGCTTCTACCATGCCAGGGCAGTGGGGTGACCCCTCTGTACCCAAAAGCCTGGGAGGAGGAGCCCAGCTCTCCCATAACCATCCCCTCTCAGGCCATGGCAGCTCAGCCACAGCAACCCCAGGCTGAGCCTAAGTAGGCACAGCCCAGCAAGGCTCGAATTGAAACCCTCCTCGTTCCTTTGTCGTCCCCAAGGCTGCCCTGATTACTCGAGCACCCAGGACGGCAAAGCCGGGATAATCTCCTTAGCCCCTTTGGAGAGATTTCCCTTTGTGAGTGGAGGTGAAGAGTGGAGATGCTGCGTGTTCACAGCTTAAGACTCTTCCCAATCGGCTCCCTCCATCTTATCGGAGCGGTGCCATCACATCATTTCACTAGTTGAGTTGTCAGGATTTATTCCTTCCGCCGCACACTCGCTGCTTCTAAAAACAGCAGCTGGGGCATGTGGCAGGGCCAGGGCTGCTGTGGGAGATGGGGCTACTCCAGCTCCACTTTCACCTTGGGATGTTGGGTACCAATGGATGGATGGATGGATGGATGGATGATGGATCCATCCTCCTTCCCCTTTGGGGTTCCCATGCCGTAGGGACATCCCACACATGCTGGGATGGGAGCAGAGATCCCCCATTCATCC
The DNA here is from genome assembly GCA_002631895.1 of Agapornis roseicollis. NCBI lineage: Eukaryota > Metazoa > Chordata > Aves > Psittaciformes > Psittacidae > Agapornis > Agapornis roseicollis. Next base: position 15,031 of record NDXB01020444.1, on the reverse strand, counting down.
CTGTTCCCCTAGGGTTCATGTGGGGGCTGTACCTGGAGTTGTGGTCCCTCCCACCAGGGCTGGCAGCTCCTGGGGCCAGGCACAAAGCACTGTATTAATAGGAGCAGCGCACAGTGCGTCTGATGCTGGGATGTGGTCCCGTGACATCCCGATAGCAGTATTTATCCAGATAGTATCCAGGCAGCTGCAAACACTATGGGGACCTCCAAGCCTGGATCCCTGCCAAGGAGCAGAGCCCATCATTTGAATTGAATTAAAGTCACTCTGGTGCAGCTGGGGCAAAGGGGGTGCAGGAGTTGTTTGGGATGGGATGGGTGGGTTTGCCCAGGGCTGGGTGGGCCCTCTCTTGTGTTTCCTATTGTTGCTTCCACAGCAAAAGCAAATGAGGGTGCATGGATGCAGCTGCACCTCTGGAGCATCAGGAGCAAAGGCAGATGTCTACAGGAGCTGACCCATTTGGGTGTCACTCCTGATAGTGCATCCTTGCCCAGTAGCACTGTCTATTTCCCTGGCCATAAGGATGTTTTGGGTCACCTTGCGGATGGGCTCTTATAGACGTTCCTCACATCCTTGTCCTGTGTTTACCCTGCCTAGCATGGCAGTGCCTCACATGCAGGCCTGCAGGTTTCCTCCCTTCCTGGACCCCACAGGTCCAGCGGAACTCTGCTGCCAGCCTTGCCTCCCCAGGCACCTATCGCCCCATGCGTGGCCATGGTGTGATGACAGGATTAATCTTTGCTCTCCAGCACAGCTCAGCCTGTTTCTTTGAAATCTCTCGATGGGGAGATAAGCTGAGGTGCAATGTGGGGCAAGCAGGCGCGCTCAGTCCCTGGGGGCAAGGAGCAGCCCCAGCGCCCCGTGTTTCAGCAGTGGGGCAGAGCAATGGGGTCCATGCAGTGCACCTGGCTCACCGGGGGCTTTTCCCCTCCCTCCTTCCTTCCTTCCTGCTGCTTTTCTTCACGACACAAAGCAAACAGCCACGTCCCTGCCCAATTTGGTTAATGATCAGGGAGATAAACATGCTGCGATAACTGGGGCACTGCCTGGCTGGGACTGATGGCCAGAGGAGATAGCCGGGGCAGTGTTCACCTGCCAGGGGGATCCCACAGGAAGGCAGCACCGGAGCAGGGCCTGTGCCTGTGGACTTTGCTCCTTGCTGGGCACCCCATGGGCTGGCACCAGCAATTCCCAACTCTCCAGGCTGCAGGCAGGGGGATGCAGCTGAACCCAGTGCTGTTGGAACACAGGGATGGGAATTGCTTGCTTTGGGCTTTGTTACCAAGTGTGGACAATGTGCCGGGCTGTGCTATCCCAGATTGGTATTGTTTCCCCTTTCCAATGGAGAACTACAGCAGTGCCATGTGCTTACTTTGGAAAATCCCCCTTTTCCTCCTCTTTTTCTGTGCTGTATCAATGTGGGTGCAGCCAGTGCTTCAGGGGCTGTGGCAACATCCCTGTTTGGGCACAGGGACACCCATCCAGATGGACAACCGCTCAACACTGCTGGATGGGGTTCACCACATCACGTTTTTGGGGTGATAGCAGTGCATTGGGCCAGTGGCCAGTGCCATGGCCACCGGGTGCTGTTGGGGAGCAGGGCCAACTCCGGCGGCACTATTTTTGTCCCCCTGTCTGGAACGGTTTTGTCTTTATCAGCGCCTGCGTGTTTTCTCTGCTGGGGATTGATACACAGAAGATGAAGTGCTCTGACATGGGAAGTGTCAGGCGAACGCTCTTATCTTGGAGACATGGTCTCCTGACCCAAATGCTGCTGATTACCAGTGAGACGGGGGAAAGGAGGGACAAAAGGGGGGGCACGGAGGGCGGGAAAGTGGCAGTTGGGCTCTGTTCCCCAAAAGCAGGCAGGCTGTACAGGGGGGAAACACCACCATTAGAAATGTGGAGCTTTGCTTCCCAGATCCAGTGATTGGGGAATGCTGGGAATGTGATGGAGGGGCTAAAGGAAGTCTGGCAGCCCAGTGGCACATAAGGAATCAGCCAGGAGCAAAGTGTTGGAATAGTGGAGCAATGAGCACTGAGCAAGGGTCTGACTGCCCTGCTCAGCCCTGAGGCCTCGGTGATGATCACATCCTCCTTGGTGGCTCTGCTTCCTGCCTGCCCTCCGCCCCCCCCGGGTTCTTCACAGAAGGGGCTGCTGCTGCCTCTCCTTGACATTGGTTTGTGCCAGGGAATAAATCCCCTTGGCTCCTTGAAGGCCTCAGCCCTCCTCCTTGTCTTATCCTGAGATGGAGCCAGGGGTGCTGGGCAGGGGGATGCCAGGAAAATGGGGCAGGGGGATGTGAGGGATGCAGGATGGACAGAGCCTGGGGATGAAATCCTGGCTGAACAGAGCAGGGATCCCCATAGCCAGGGTACCTTTTTGAGCATCCAGCTTCAAACCAGCACCAAGGGCTCCCAGGCTGAAGGCACTGAGAGTAGGAAGCACCGTTGGAAGGGGAGGCAGGAGCCCTACCTGCACCCCAGCAGGGCAGAGCTGCTGCAGGCAGAGCACATCTCATTCACCACCAGCATGTGTTAGAGGCTGTGGCATGGGGATGGAGGGTGGCTCAGGGATGATCCTTGGGGATCTCTAACACCTTTGCAGCCTCTCCTCCATCCCACACCCCAGTGGGGAGCAGGTTTTGCCAAGGGGCACCAGTTGATCCCCTGGGACACAACTGGAGACAACTGGATGCCCTGGTGTCACAGGGCATCCTCGGTGAACAGAGCTAACCTATGGGTGACGCTGGGACACAGGTGATCTCAGGTACTGCCAACCCATGCTCACCACTCAGACACTCACCTTAACTCACCCTTTTGCCGACAGGATCCAGATGTCAGCCGAGCTAATAAACACATCAGATTTCAATCTCTGTAGCCATGGGATCGCTTTATCCTCCCCATGCTCCCAGCTCTGAAGGCAATTTTACCTTCAGACTAGCGCACAGGACCTGAGCATTGGCTGTATCTACTTCAGCACCCTCAGAGATGGGGCATGGGGCTTTAGGGGGCTCTTCTCCCTGCTATGGTGATGGGGGGAGCCCCACTTCTGCCCTGAAGCACCCTGGGGTGATAGGAGCCTGCCTGGCTGCAGATAGGTGTCCATAGCCTCACTGGTGGCCTGGTGTTTGGCTCACTGTCCTTAGGGAGCATCATGGGTTTTGGGGTGCAGCATCCGGCTCCTTCTGCTATACAGCGAGGGGCAGCCAGCACACATCCATCTGCATATTGGTTACCTGCCATCTTATCTGCGCTCTGAAAGACAAAGGCACAGTTAAAACATTTTAGAGCAGCCTTCATAGCGTATTAACATGTTATCTAACCCATTAAACCAGAGGCTTATCAGATAATCAAAGCCATTAAGCCCTGAAGCTGCTTCAACTTTGGGTGCTAGGATGGGAAATGCTCCTTCCACTCCACCACTGTGCTGTGCCCGGACCCCTAGTGAGTGGCTGGATGCCTCCCACCCATTAGGGATACCAGGGCACCCACCAGCAGCTCTAGGCTCCAGATGGGTGCCCACATCCCTATGGAGCTTCCATGGGCCGGGGGTCTGGCTGGGGGGCATCACGGTGATGCTGTGCCTGTCTCCTCACAGATGAGCTGGACCAGGTTGTGCAGGATGGGGAGAGGCAGGTGCGAACCCTCAGGAGCCTCCCCGAAGGCTTCTCCTGGGGACCCTTCCAGGGCAGCATCCACAGTGAGCTGTCATCACCCGGGCACAGCGACACGGTAAGGAGCACGGCTGCAGAACAGTGGTGAGGAAAGGCCTGAGGAAACAAGGGGTTTAGGGAGAGGGGTTGAAGGGATTGAGGTTGAAGGTTTAGAAGGGATTGAGCTCCTGGGAGTCTCCAGGCTTCAGTGTCCAGAAGGTTTCCATGCCGTACACTGCCCACAGCCCCAAGATAAGAGCATCACCACAGGCGGGCAGATGGGATGCTGGCCATCCCCTCTGGTTCCCTCCTGCACAAGCAAGCTGTGTTGTGGTACCTGTATCCTCGCAGAGAGGATGGCATCGGGGTTTCCCACCCAAAATCTGCTCCTAAGGGACTCTGGTTCTGCCAGGAAAGCACTGGGGTTCTGCAGCACAGGAGAGGAGGCAGCACAGGACATAGGTGGCTGTTGGTGGCAGGAGCATGACAGAGACTTGGGTCTGTACATGGGTGTGTTGGAAGCACTGCGTCCTCACATCCCAGCTGCATCCTTGCCCCTGTATTCCCCCCGTGCCACATGCAGACAGCTCCATACGAGGATCTTCAAGGCCAAAGAATCCCTCCCAGTCTCCATCCCCACCTCCTCCTTTCTCCCTCTTTTTTTTTTCTTCCCTTTTTTTTTAGCTTAGGCCCGTTTATCTTTGCTGAATTAAATCCTTGATTAACCCTTATCTGCCCAGTTTGGCTCCCTATCTCCTGGTTGGCGCCGTGTGTCCAGACACCCGGTACAGGATGATTGATTTCTTAAAGATATGCATGGCTTTTTTTCTGATACTTCATTTATTGTCTAAATATTTTTGCTCCCATTTCAGCAGCTCCCTTATCGAGCCCAGCTGATGATTCCCAGCCCTGCTCTCCTCTGCCACTCGCCTCCCTCCCTATCTCTGCTCGGGAAAGCGAGGAAGGAATCGCAGCCCCATCCCTGATACAGGCTGTCGCCCTCAGGTTCCTTCGTCTTTGTTGCTGGCGGCAGGAGAGGGCATGCAAGGGGGTCTCCCGCAGATCCTGCCCAAGCTCTGCTCTTCATCCCCATGTAGGAAATTAGCTCATCCCAGTGGGAACTGGGAACACTGGGTTGCTTTAATGTCTCTGTGGCTTGGAGCGTCATGAGTGCCCTTTGGTGCACTGATGGAGGAGGAAGAGGAAGAAGCCTTCCTGCCTCCCCAGCTAGCCCCATGGGGCTCCCTCAACACATCCCTGCTCTATCAGGTGTGCCTGGGAATGCCAAGGGACCCTGGAGCTCCATGTCCTGGCATCCCCCACTTCATCTCTGTTCTGCTGCTCCCCCTGGGGCACCCAGACCTATGGTGATGCCCACAGAGGGGGGACAGTGAGGGCATGGGCCTGTTCCGATAACACCATCCCAGCGGATGTGGAGCAGATAGGGTTTCTGATGGTTATCGTGCCGGTGCAGAGTGGAGACACTGACCTCTTTGTTCCAGCAAGAACAAGGAAGGGCTTGACGCAGGGGCTGGGGCCACCAAAGGGAGCTGGGGCAGGCACCCTGGGGTGCTGGGAGTGCCTTTGGTGTGCTGGGAGCACCCTGGAGTGCTGCAGGTGCCTCCCTCCATTATGGGTACCCATAGTTCCCACCATTGTAGAGCAAGAGCTCCACAGGGATCCATCCTCCCTTCCCACACAGAGGGGCCACCGCAGTCCCAGAGGGTGCTCAGCCCATGTGCCATCACCAGCACCCATCCCCATACAGGGAGGTCCTTAAGCCCCCAGGCCCATTTCCCACCCACTTCCCACACAGCAGGAGGGTTCCTGCAGTTCACATGTGTGTGCGAGCACCTTGCACATGTGTATGTGCAGGGGTTATCATGCTCCCAGCACCGCGCTCCTGCCGGTGATAAGGCCACAACCGGCTGCCACCGTCAGGCTGAGTTGGGAGGGCTTAGAAATATTGGGACAAATAATTAGATTTCATATCGTTACAGCAGCAGCCATCAGAGGATCAGGCAGATTAATTCTACCCCCCCTTCTTTCTGGTCATTAATATTCATTAGAGATGAGGGAGGCAGAACGAGGTGCAGGATTGGGGAGAGCACCGTGACCCTCCCAACCCAATTCAATCCCAGCCTGTTTTGGGGGCCGATGCTCACCCCACTCTCTCTGCTCTCAACAGAGCCCGCCTGTGACGCTGGTGCTGGGGGATGAGAGCTGCTGGCTGTCCCGCCTGCCCCTCGTGCCTGGAGAGCCTGATGCCAACGCTGTCATCTACAGGAAGGGTTGGTACCAGCGCTGTGTGTCCCTGAACCCAGGGAGGGTTAATGGGGGGGACAGGCATGGCCATTTTGGTGCTTGGGTGATGGAAGGTGTCCTTGTGCCCCTCCATCTGCTCCTCCACCTCCTCCATGACCCATCACTGACCATCACTGGGGCTTGCTTCCTATCTCAGCCTTCCTAGTTGGGATATGAGGAGGGTCCCAGTGGCTTGTGCAAGCACTAGTGCATTACTGCATGCAGCTGGGGCAGGATCCTTTGGATACGGTCCAGAGAAGGACACAAAAATGATCCAAAGGATGGAGCACCTCTCCCATGAGGAAAGGCTGAGAGAGTTGGGTTTGTTCAGCCTGGAGAAGACTCCAGGGAGGCTTTATTGTGGTCTTTCAGTTCTTAAAAGAGGCTTACCTCATATGAAAGATGGGATGAGACTTTATAGTGGGTCCTGTTGTGAGAGGATGAGGAGTGATGGTTTTAAACTAAAGGAGGGAGATTCAGGCTGAATATAAGGAAGGAATTATTACAACGAAGGTGGTAAAACAGTGCCACAGCTTGTCAAGAGAGGTGGTGGGTGCTCCATCCCTACAAACAGTCAAGGCTGGGTTGGATATGTTCTTGGGCAACCTGGTCTAGATGAAGATGTCCCTGCTCATCGTAGGGAGTTAGAACTACATAAGCTTTAAAGGTCCCTTCTAACCCAAATTGTGATATGGTTCTATGACTCAGTGCACACATCTTCTAGGTGAAAGACTCAGTGTAGACATTACTGCAGTGGTGTAAGACTGGGTTTGGGCATTCCTGCATGTATGGATGCATACGTAAGTGCATGTATGGGTGTATGTATAGGTGCATGTACAGGTGCGTGTACGGGTGTATGTATAGGCGCATGTATAGGTGCGTAGGTGCAAGCACCAGGGGGAGCAGTGCTCGGGCACGGGCAGACACCGCCATCTCCAGGCAGACCTGGAGGAAGCACCAGGGACAGAGGGGACAGGGCAGGCAGCAGCAGGACGGGGATGCCATGCTGACCATCACCCCCTTGTCCCCCATCCCTCCGTGTCCCCCCAAGATGAAGCCCTGTGGTGCCGGACTACGCGGGCCCTGCAGGAGGACGAGGTCCTGTGTGCCTTCGTGTTGGCAGAGCCACTGGCCATCCCCAACCACCATGCAGCGACTGTGGAGCCTGGCGACTCGCCGTACCCAGCTGCACTACACTCGGACATCCAGCTGCTGCCGCAGCAGGCAGGCATGGCCACCATCCTGGCCACAGCCATGGTCAACAGTGAGTCCTCAGGGATGCACAGCACTGGGAATGGGGACATGGTGCAGAGCCATTGGGGCCAGTGCTGTGCCAGGCGTCCCCTGCCTGCCATTGAAGTGATGAATGTGCCCTCCTTGTCTCTTTCCCCTCCACAGAGGATGTTTTCCCATGCAAGGACTGTGGGATCTGGTACCGGAGTGAGCGCAACCTGCAGGCACACCTGATGTACTACTGTGCCAGCCGACAGAGCGCTGGCTCGCCCGCCCTGGAGGAAAAGACCAAGGAGACCTACCCCAATGAGCGCATCTGCCCCTTCCCACAGTGCAAGAAGAGCTGCCCCAGTGCCAGCTCCTTGGAGATTCACATGCGGAGCCACAGTGGTATGACATGGCGTGGCTGCTGTAGCCTGGGGCATCAAACCACACACATGGAGCCCCGGAGCTGGGGTGGAGGGGCAGAGAGGATGTGGGGCTGCAGCATGGTGACCAGTGATAGAGTCATAGAATCAACTGGGTTGAACAGATCAAGTCCAACCTTTAACCCAGGACTGCCACTAACCCACAGTACTGAGGCCTTGTCTACATGGGGTATGAACATTTGCAGGGATGGTGACTCCGGCCCTGGGCAGCCTGTTCCAATGCCTGGAACACTGGGGAAGGAATTGTTCATCTCCATTTATATCATCTTATCTCCATCTAAAACTCCCCTGGTGCAGCTTGAGGCCGTTTCCTCTTGTCCTGTCACTCATTACATGGAAGAAGAGACCAGTACCACCTCACTACAGCCTCCTGCCAGGCAGCTGTAGTTAGATGAGGTTCTTCCCCAGCTGGGTTACGGTTTTGGGCAGCTCACTTGTAGGTCTTCCCCCATGTCAGCCGTGTAAAGATGGAGAGAGCATCCTGCTTCCCACATCTGTGCCCTCCTGGCTGGCCCTGTGGGGTGTCCCCGCAGTCCTCAGCCCCTTTCCCTCGGCACTGAGGTGTCCATCTGCCCATTCTGCAGGAGAGCGGCCGTTCGTGTGCCTGATCTGCCTGTCCGCCTTCACCACAAAAGCCAACTGTGAGCGTCACCTCAAAGTGCACACTGATGGCCTGAACGGTGAGTGAGCACTGCACGGTATACTCCTGTGGGGACACCCCTGGCCCCATAGCACAACATGGGGACAGGGACCTGCTCCCCATGGGTCTCTGCTTGACATGCTGAGTGCCGTCCTGCCTGCTCAGCCCAGCACTGTGTTCTCTGCAGGGATCTGCCATAGCTGCGGCTTCATCTCCACCACAAGAGATATCCTCTACAGCCACTTGGTCACCAACCACATGATCTGCCAGCCGAGCTCCAAGGGAGAGCTGTACTCACCAGGGACAGCCCTGGCTGGCACCAAACCCCATGGTGGGTACCACAGGGGAACATGTGTCAGTGCCACACACAGAGCCCAGCATCACCACCAAGGGCTGCAGCCACAAGGAGGGAGGTTGGGGATGGGACAAGCATCCCTGTGCCAGGATAATGGTAACACCCGTGCTTCTCTCCCCTCTGCAGGGCTGAGCCAGACCAACAACTCATCCCTGCAGAAGTGCAGCCTGCCAACGTTCCTGCCCGAGGGGCTGCCAGCACTGACACAGCACATGCTGCTGCACAGCCCCCTGCCCGCCCCACCACCTGGCCCCGATGCCGTGCCCCCCATGGCACCACCCACTTCATCCCCTAACACCATTGCTGGCAAGCTCTCACCAGCAGTGCAGCCACAGAATGGGGAAGGGCCATCATCATCGTCATCATCATCCTCATCCTCCTCCTCCTCTGGCGAGGCCATCCACATCAAAGTGGAGCCTGCCTGCAGCCCAGTGAGTGAGGCAGAGGTGCCCAAAAGCAGCGGTCCCAGGGAGGGGGTCAGCAGCAGCCCCAGTGCTGCCTCCCAGACCTCGTCCCCACGCAGCCTGCCCTCAGCAAAGGTCAAGTCAGAGCTCGTGAGCCCCACGCCGGGCTCCAGCCCGGTGCCCAGCGAGCCAGGGACGGGGACGGGCACAGCCGGTGGCACCATCTTTGTGCCCCAGTACGTGTTCAGCCACGAAGCTGCGGTGGTGCCACAGGCATCTGAGATCCTAGCAAAGATGTCGGAGCTGGTGCACAACCGCTTGAAGCAGGGCCACAGCGGCAGCGTGGTGCAACCCACTGTGTACAGCAGCACACCGGCACCTAAGGGTGCCACATGCTTCGAGTGCGACATCACCTTCAACAACATCAACAACTACTACGTGCACAAGCGCCTCTACTGCTCCAGCCGGCACCTCACTGAGGACAGTGCCGCTGGGGCACACAAGCTCAAAGTGCCCCCCGGAGTACCCAAGGGCCCTCCTACCCTTGGGATGCTGCTGTCCTTACCGTTGGGCGACGGACAGGGGACACCAGGAGGGAATGGGGATGCCAGCCGGAATGCCACACCACCAGCCATAGTGCCAGAGGTGAAGGTAGAAGAGGGGGGTGTTAAAGCAGGGACCCCTGAGGCGGAGGGTGGGTTGGGGCGATGCAGCGAAGACAGCCAGAGCCCCAGCAGCTCGGCAGGGGATGAGGGGGACGAGGACCCCAACAAGACGCTGTGTGAGGCATGCAACATCCACTTCAGCCGCCATGAGACATACGTGGTGCACAAGCGCTTCTACTGCGCCTCGCGCCACGACCCCCCTGCCCGCCGCCCTGCAGCCCCCAAACTGCCCCTTCCTCCCCAGCCCCTGCGCACCCGCAAGCGCCGCAAGCTCTATGAGATCCATGGAGCCACTCATCGCCCCACTGAGCCCTCCCCAGCCCCTGACCCACCACCACCGGTCCTAGAGCCAGTGGGGGCTGCCCCATCACCCCGCTCCAGCCCGGATGCTGACGGTCCCATTGACCTGAGCAAGAAGCCACGGTGGCAGAGCGAACCAGCGCCGGCAGCACTGATGCCTTTGGCTGACTACCACGAGTGCACCGCGTGCCGCATCAGCTTTAACAGCCTTGACAGCTACCTGGCACACAAGAAGTACCGGTGTCCAGCCACCCCACTGCAGCCCCGCACTCTCGAGCACCTCCAGAAGATGAAGGGGGCCATGCCTGTACCCATCAAGGGTCAGCACAGTCCTGGCAGCCCTGGTGAGGGGGACCCCGAGGGGATGCGAGTGAGGGCAGCTCCAGCAGGGAGTCCTGGCATCCCCTACACCAGGGCAGACTCACCACAGCGTTACCCCAAGAGTCTCCTGTCAGTCCTGGGGATGAAGGGACCCCTCTCTCCTTGTCCCTATTGTCCCATCAATGGGACCATTAAGGGTGATCTCCTTGAGCACTTCCGTGTTGTCCATGGGCTCTATGTGGCCAAGCCGGTGATGGCCAAGCAGCGGGTCCCCGATGCCCAGGTCCCCAGTGCCGGAAGGACACCTGAGCCCCCGCTGCCTGCAGTGTCCCCCCCACATCCTCTTGCTCCCCCTCTCCGCAGGGACAGCTCCAACGGGAGGGAGAGTAAGGATGGCAGAAGCAGTCCTCGGCCCCCCTCCTTGCCCCAGCCCCCTATTTCCCCTGGAGCCCCCGAGGGGCTGCGGGAAGCCCCCCACAAGCACCCTACACCCCCCACTTACACGGACAGGGCGGTGCAGACCCCCCCGGCCAAGGCTGTGTCCATGTCCAACAGCAACCACAGGTACTGTCGCCTCTGCAATATCAGGTTCAGCAGCCTCTCCACTTTCATTGCCCATAAGAAGTATTACTGCTCCTCTCACGCTGCTGAGCACATCAAGTAAAGCCCTCCTTCCCTCCCCTCATTTGCCATCATCACCATTCAGGGGGGCTGCAGGGGTTGGGGAACCAGGAACTGATGCCCAGCACCTCACTCTCGCAGGGCTCAGGGTGGTCAGGACCCCTGGGAGGCTCCGCTGGGGCTGCTTCAGCATCCAGAGGTCCCTTGCATATCCCATGTCACCCCAGGTTGGGGATCCTGTGCATCCTGGGTTAAGGACCCCATGGAGAGAGTGTGGTGCTGGCAGGGGTCCGGTCCCCCTTCCAGCACATGGTGCATGCGGTGCCCATATCTGTGTCCCTGCTGCAGCCTAGGCTGATGCTGCAAGGAAACTCAAGCTTAAGGTGCATGGCGTTGTCCTAGCCAGGGGGCTCTGCCCCCAAATAGACACTACAGGGGTGGGAAAGGGGATAAAGCGTGGCTGGGGTTGCCCCAGGGCACACTAAGAAGTGTGTGGGTGCCCCCACCACAAACCAGACCCTGCAATGAGACAGCACTAGAGGCAAGATGAAGCTATACTGGGAATATCCGTGTGTATAAGTGTGTATAGAAATAAATATGTCTTATGAAGCTGGGCTGGTGGCTGCATGTGAGTGTTGGTGGTTGGTGTGAGCACTACCGCCCCTGGGGTCAGGACACTGAGTGTGTAAGGAGAACATGGAGGTGGCCATGAGGATGCTCAGGGGCTGGAGCACTTCCCATATGGAGACAGGCTGAGAAAGTTCAGGCTGTGCAACCTGGAGAAGAGAAGGCTGTGTGGAGACATCATAGCAGCTTCCAGTGTCTGAAGGGGGCTACAAGGATGCTGGAGAGGGACTCTTCATTACGGACTGTAGTGATAGGACAAGGGGTAATGGTTCAAACTGAAGCAGGGGAAGTTCAGGCTGGAGATAAGGAAAAAGTCCTTTATCATGAGCATGGTGAGGCACTGGCACAGGGTGCCCAGGGAAGCTGTGCTTCCAAAGGGCTTGGAGCAGCCTGCTCTAGTGGAAGGCATCCCTGCCCATGACAAGGGGTTGGGGGTGGACAAGCTTAAGGTCCTTTCCACCCCTAACCATTCTATGACTGTTTGTATAGCCATGGTACAGCCTGCAGTGATGGGGCAGAGCACGGTGTCCCCGTGTTACCTCTGGCACTGCTGGTAGCACTACCTCACCCTGAGTGTCACCTGTCTGTGCCACAAGGCTATGCAGCCACCAGTCCCTGGCTGGGATCCAGCTGATGCTGGGCTGCAGGCTGATGGGTCATTAATTATCAGCTAATGAAGCTCCCAGGGCTCTGCTGCTCTGAACCTGGTTCAGGTCTCTGCCCCATCAGCAGTTCCTGTGCTGGAGACCCATACCCCTGAAGTGAGGTACCTGGGTAAGCATGGCTCAGGTCCCCCATCCCCCACAGTGCATCATGGAGGGATGGACATAAGCACCCCCAAAGCACAGCTTTCCTGGCCTCCCCAAGTGCTTCCCAGTACAGGAAGCAGGTCATCACCCTCCAGCCCACCCTGAGCGCAGGGCTTGCACTTGAGAGACCCAGCCTTGGCTCCCCCTCAGGGACATCCTTCAGCTTCCAGCTCACTATAACCCAGTGGCCCCCAGGCTGTTTTGTTTCCCATTCTGGTATCCCTGGAGCTGAGGGGTGTTTGCAGTCCCCAAGGGCAAGGGCAAGGCCAAAGCCAAGGCCACAACATCCCATGGGGGTTGTGCAAGGCTGGCACAGGGATCTCAAGGAGACCAGGGACTAAAATCTCCATCCCAAAGCAAGAGGACCACTGGCATCTTTCATCCCTTTCAATGGAACAAGAACAGGGATTGTGCCAACAGGCACGTGGGTTTGGGGGGTTGCACCATCCCCTCCTCATGGCTTGAATGCAATGACAGGGTCTGGGACCAGACCCTGTGTGCCAACAGGGTGCTGGGATGACAGGGAGGAGGAGAACGAAGGCAGCAGCTCCCTTGGGAAGCACTTGCGACAGGTCCCCTCCTTACATGCTCTTACACCACCACCCAGCACAGCCCTATAGTGCCAAGTAGGGCAAATGGCTGTGACACCCCCACAAGCAAAGATGAGACAAGAGACAGCAGAAATGAGCAAAGCTTTACTTAAATAAATATATTTACAGAGCAGCAGACAATAGATGCGCTGGCCTCAGTCAGCCAACAGAGTGCAAGGACAGGTTATGGCAAGCACCAAGGCAGCCTCTATCCCCAGGCATTGATCTAGCAAGATGCTGGAACACACAAACCCCACACCCCCCGGCATTAGGGTAAGTGGCAAAGGAGGGGGGACAGGGCACCCAACGCTCACTGCAGGGTCTTCCTGCGAGGCAGGGGTGGGAGGCTGAGGGGGGCCTGCAGTGCTGGGCAGCTCTCTGCCTCTTTGGGCTCCTCTGTGGCATCTAGGAGCTGCTGCATGTAGCAGGAGGTGCCGAGCAGGACGTGGCCAGTGGCCTGCATGGTGAAGAGCGTCCAGCGCAGGGCTTCCCTGGAAAGGGAGGAAAGGGGTGAGCATCCCTCCTTGCATCCCAAAGAGCAGGCTGGTCCCCCACTGCAGCATCCCCACACCCAGAGCCATCTCCTGCTCCCTTCCCCCTCCACCCAGCACTCACTTCATCAGCCGCTTGGCCCCGTAGCAGCGCAGGTCGTAGGACATGCTGTAGGTGCCATAGAGTGTGGCTTTGACATTGAGGCAGCCCAAATCCCGGGGGTTGGTCTTGTACAGATCAAAGGTGACACGGGCAACATCAATCCTCCGAGGGGGCTTATGGGACAGGCTCAGCTGGTATCCAGGGGTCTGAGCATGAACAGGACCCAGGCTTACCCAGTGGTACCCCCACACTTCCATTCCCACCTCACCCAGCATCCTGGCTGCCTCCCATTGAGCATCACATCACCTCCGTGCTGCTCCCAGGGACAGACCAGGCTCTTGCCCCACCCAAAGGGGTGCACTTACCTTGGAGGCAGCCCAGGTCTGCCCCTTGCTCAGGGCCATCAGTACTGTTCCCTCCTCCAGCGTCTGGAAGAAAGACTCTGTCTCCACTGCGGTGCCATCCTCATCCAGCACCAGTGAAATGGGACCAGGAGTGAGCAGGGCTGACTGAGCCTGCAAGGATGCTGGGGGTGAGCAGGGCTAGGGGCAGCCAGCCCACCATACATCCCTGTGGACAGACAGCTCCCAGGCAGACAGACACCCAGTAGCTCACCTGGTGCAACAGCTCAGAGAGGCTCTGTGCCATGATGCCCTTACGCAGGCTGCGGTCCCAGTTGCAGACACGGAAGGGTCGGGGCCGTGAGGCCGGGCACAACAGCAATTGCTGGGTCATGGAGGCACTTGCCGAGACACATCTGGGATAGGGATGGAGGTACTGAGGTCTCCTGAGAGCCACCTCCAGCCCCAGGCAGTGCCAGCCCCACAAGACTCAGTGAAGAGGAGCACATCCACCCAAGAGGTGCCAAAGCAGGGAGGGTTCCCATATCCCCCACCCCAGGATGCTGGCTCCCCAGCACTTACTTGGAGACAGGAGCAGCCAGGCGCAGGCTCAGGGACTTGGCGTAATCCATCTTCACAAGGAGCACAGCTCAGCTTATAGGGAGGAAGGATTCAGCCTGTAGGGAGGAAGGATTCAGACCTAGACAGGACCTCTCTGGGTTCTCTCCACTCCAGCAGACCCTTTTTCCCTAGTTCCTCCTGTGCTCAGGTCCAGCCCAGCAGTGACCCAGCGCCCTGTCACTGCCACCTTTACGCAGAGGCTGTGCCTGCCCTTTGGCCAGGGCCAGGCTGGTGGCAGCCTCCCCGGGCAGAGTCTGCTTGCCAGCACGGCTGTTACGCAAAGCAGCACGTGGGGCCCTGAGTCAGTGCTGGAACAAAGGTGAGGCTCAGACACCCGGCTGCACCCTTACCCGGGCTTCTTGGGGCAGGCAACAAGCACTGGAGAGCCAGGGGCACCCATGGCAGCAACCCCAACCCTGTTTCTCCAGGGATATCTGCAGCTAGGAGCCCACTAGGGGGAGTGGAAAAGGTCCTGTAGAGCATCCCCATCCCCATCCCCATCCCCATCCCCATCCCCATCCCCAT
>NDXB01020442.1:0-19890 GCA_002631895.1 Agapornis roseicollis | reverse complement strand
AAAAAAAAGAAAAAGCATAAAAAAAAAAAAAAAAAAAAAAAAAAAACCAAAGCAAACCCATGTCTAAATGCAGTTTGTAACTGTGGAAAGGAAAACAATATATAGATACTTACAAAGTAGTAGGCATATGTGTATTTTTATATATGTTTACTTAGAAAGTAAGAGAAGGCTTTGAAGGCATTGAGGCTGTAAGATTAGATGGCTTGGCTTAGGAAGCAGAGAATGAGAGAGCAGGACCTGCTGGCCCAGAGGTGTGGTGGGGTTATCAGAGGATGTGCAGTGCACTGTATGTGCCAGTGTATGCCATATGTGCCAAGCTACCAGGTGATCTCTTTACAAGTCTCTAGTAGCTGCTGGTGCAGTTTACCTTGCTGAGTTTATAGTTACAGATTGCCATAGCATGTTTTGATGTTGGCTTTAAAAAAAATCAATAATAATAATAATAATAAAGTACTTTTCAAAATTTTTATATCCTGAGCTCATGTTTGCTGAGAAGCTTGCATAGGTACCAACAAAATAAACCCCCTGTTGTGAAAATTCAGTTGGTAACTGTGGAAAATAATGTATTTATAGACATACTTAGAAAATAATAGATGAATAAAGTGTTGCCTGCCAGGACTAGTTTGTGCCTCAGTGTTTGAGGTTTTTTAACTCTTGAGCTGAAACACTTTCCCCATGAGAGGGCCTCTGCAAGCACAGGGAGAGCAAGTTTAGCTGAAGGTATGACTGTCTGCAGTGACAAGCAGAGGGTTAATTCAGAGTAATGGTTAAATCAGCTCAGGTGAGCTCTTTTGCCACAGGTTTGCACAGGTGAATGTCTCAGAAGTTGTTAAGAAGCTACGAAGAGGTTTGGGTGATACAAACAACAGGCAGAGCGGTGGTGGATCTTTCTTCATTTTTGGTAAGAATATTTAATTTTCCTAACTTTTTTTTGTTATAGCTTGATGACAGAAATCTCACTAGAGAGGAGGCTGCAAGCTGCACTTGCAGTGTAATGAATTGGATCATTGCATTTAATGTGCAGCTGCTAACCCACAGAGGTTAGTACAGCAAAAGAAATGTATGGCCATTTTCCACATTGGCTTACTCTTAGCCTACATCCTGCTAGAGCCCCAGTACAGACCCTGGCTGTCAGAAATGGTTCCTCTTGCTTGTTGAACGGAAAAGTTGTCAACCAGGGAAGGTGGGGGATAAAATGTAACATGGGTTATGCCACACAGGAATGAAGAAAGCATATGTTTCCCTGACGCATAGGGAGAGAGTGGTCTTGTGCCACCTACCCATGCCAAGGATTATTAGATCTCTGGAGTTACATGAGCAGAGACACTGGTGCCAGGTACTCTGAATCCAGTCTGCAGAATTATCTCCTCAAATGGGCATTTGTTCTCACCAAAAGACAAAGTGTATGCCTGGTGGCATGGCCTGTCTGCTCTTCAGGGTTTGCTTGTGCTGTGCAAATGTGTTAGCTGGACCCCAAATCTTCTTGGAGGTGCAGCCTCAAACTCCTGCAGAGATATAAATGCACAAGCTTGGCAGTGCCAGGAAGAGTTTGGGGATGGGATGGAAAAACAAATGACAAATAGGGACGGTGGCCAGAGAGGCAGGACAAGGAGGGGAGAATGGAGCCAAAGTACAGTGGGGAGGCTGAAGGTTCCTGTTGTAAATAGTATTGATGCTGCCTCGTGGTGCTGCTGTGAGAGGTGGAGCAAAGAAGTAAAGAATGCACCTGAAGGCAGCTGCTGTGGGAGAGATGCAGCTGGGTCATGGAGTGTAATAAGGAAATTCTGGCAGAATTTGCTCTTGCCCAGTGTAAAGGTGGGTTTGGAGCCAGGTGCTGAAGTCTCTCTCTGCAGCAGAGGGAGGGGGGGCTACACTGAGGTGGCTATTTTTGTCCATGATAAATAGTGATGATGGGAATACTAGTGGTTGCACTGCTACCAAATCTGACTGCTGACACTGAATCCTGATACTGTGATACTGCCTTTGATACAGGCAGAGGTGAGAAAACATTTCTAGTCAACTAGGGTTGACCTGAACCTCTAAGTAACTTTGGCAACAAACAGCCCCTGTGTGTTGTTTCAAGAAGGGAAATTGGTCGTACTAGTAAGATGACTTTCCTTGGGATAGAATTGTGCCAGTATTGGGATCTCTATTGTTTTACCTGCTGTATTATTCTGTCAGGTTTTTGTTGTCAGTATCACCCAGTACAAACCAAATATACTTCTGCTTCTCCAGGGAACAGCTGGCCTCCAGCTAAGCCAGTCTGATGGCTCTGGAAGGAGCAGGACCTCTGCAGCCATGGGACCTCCCTGCACAGCTCAGCAGCTGCTGTTTTTTCATTCTCCAGAGATCCTGCAGTGATACTCCATTTGAAGGTAATGATAACAGCATGCCCTTCTTTTGGTCCTGCCCAGGGCTGACAGTACTTCCTGTTGCACAGCTGTAGAAAGCTGCTTTTTCCAAACTTGGAGATTGCTCTTGTCCCAGTAAGTGCTGGCCTAAAATATTCCTCAATGCAACTCCAATGAGGCTTCAGTATGTCCCTCCATACTTTTTCCTCACAAGCCCTCTCCTCCTTTTCACCTTTTGCCATTACTTCTTTGTGTTGTTTGCTGCTGATACTGGTTATTTGGCATTACAATGGTGTCATTTATGCAACATACCCAAAGGTCCTGTCTAGATTAAAGTTTTCTTACTAGATGTATTCTGTGCTTAACATAGATGTGAACAAAGAAAACTTGGCCCCAATTCCAAAGCTTTGCTCTTTGGCAGTCTGAGTCCATTCTGGCTCATAGCTGTCTCCAATCATGATTTTATATATAAGAAGAGGAAACATGGGAAAATATGCACTGCTTCTGAAAAGGCATATATATATGTCTATTTACCCAGGTCAGAAGACAAGAAGTGTTGTTTGTAACTTGTTTGTAGAAGGGTGAGTTGACTGTGAGGCCAGTGACAGGTGAGAAGGGATTCTCAAATCTATTTATACTGCAGCCTGGGTGCCAGTCAGCGCAGAGCTATGTGATAATTTATTGCTGTGGGCCAGTGCTTACCAGCATAATGAATTTCTGCATAGCTGAAACAAGCACTTCTGGGTTCAGCTGTGACTCTTGGTGGACTGTGTGATCATTGGCATTGTTGCCTTTCAAGAGATTATTTAACAGTTTCGTTTCATAATAATCTGGATCTTTTAAACTTACATTTTCATTTGCCACTGCTGTTATTCCTTCACCTTAGGGAAAAGCACTTGTTATTCCTCTGCTGTAGGGAAAAACACTTTGCAGCCTGGTGAATACTGTAAAAGTGCTGTTTTGGCAGCAGAATACGTGTAGTTGCCAGTTTCTGATGTAAGTGAAGAAAATGCATGTGTGATACTTTCATTAGGTTTTCTGAAGGAAAAAAAACCCCATTTCATATGGCCATGTGTGTTTGCTGAGCTATAGATCTAATCCTGGCCTAGTAAAGCCCAGGCAGAGCAGCACATTGCAGGGAAGAACAGTCCTGCGAGCTTATAGGGTTGCCATGGCAACAGTGAAAGTGTCCTTTTGGATTTTCCAAAATTTCCCTAACTTTGAAGAAAAAAGTAGGGAAATAAATTGCGTATTTACCTGTCTCTGCATCCCCATATTGCCTCAGATCATAGCAAAGACAGTGAAACTTGTACCTACCTGTACACCCGCTGTTTGGAGGTCCTTAATGTCATTGCTCTTTCCTATAAGAACCATTTATCGGTCTTCAAACAAGTATGGATGATGCATGGTCTTCCTGATGCTTTGGAGTACTGTCAGTGCTTGGCTCACTAAACTAAATATAGATATAGCCTGTGTCTTGACTCAGTTGTGTGCAAAGGAAGGAGGAAAAGGAAGTCTGAGATGGAAAGTTTAAGATAACAGGCTATGAAGCCCTGGCTGACAAGGGGATACTGCTTCATTCTGTGCTCCACCCCTCTGCAATGAGACTCCACTGCAGCAAGTGTAGCCTGATTTTAACCCATAGGACAAACCCCCTGCCCTGTGCTCAAGGTGACTGTAGTTGTACATAAAAGCCCTACTGAACTGAGTACAAAATTGCCAGGTAGGTCAAGCTTAGGGCAGGGGAGAGAGGGAAGCACAGCTGACCTGTGCTCTGGTCTGTCAGTGTCCAGGCCTAAAAGCCATTATTTGCTTAATGGAAATGCAACCTAGATTAACTAATCTACCAGTAAAACACAGAACAAGAGAAGCTCGTGCTGAGGTGGGAAAAAGGCAGCAAATATTTTATAGCAAGGGGCACTAATTAGGGTACTAAGGGAGGAATCAAGAGTGTAACACAGGGCTAAGGTTTAAGATGGTTGCACACAGAATGTAAGAAAGATCAAACTCATACCTTCCATATAAAAACTCTGATTTATTAACATCGGTTAAAAAATAAATCTTAAAGCTGAATATGGTCTTATAAAACAATTGTATTCCATAAATGTTGTATTCATGAAAAATGGAAGTGTTGTCCAAAAAACCTGTAATATGAGTTTGTGTTACAAACTTGTAGATCACTCCTAGAGAAGTTCTGTTTCTTGAATACAGCACTCAATTTGCTGCAGCATCATTAGGGCAGCATCAGAATCCTTCAGCAGCTTCAGTGTTTAGGTGGGGTTGTTTTTGCAATAAGCCTCTTGACAACCATGGCCTCAGTTGTAGAGATGCTGTGTTAGGATGCCAGCTCATGTACCACATCCTGAAGGGAGCCTGGGTTATGGGGAAAGATGCTTTGTCTTACTCCATATCCAGCTAGCACACATGTGAGAAGGTTTCCAGCTTGATTGCTGGAAGCCTTTCACCACAGAATTTGGTGCTTGTGGATATAAATAAATACTTCATTGCCCATCATGGTGCTGGGGAATTTCAGCATGAAATCATGAAGAAACAAAATGATTGTAGTAGCTGAGCAGAAGCTGTCCTCCCACTCTGTTATGTTTTCATCTTCAAAGCTACATTTAGGCATGCGAAGTGCCAGTTTGTTGCTGTTTTGTTTCTGTTCTGGTGGTTACTGCCAGTAGAACACACAATCCAAAATGCATGCAAGAATGTACTTGTATTTTCATGCAATAGGGAGAGGACTACAATTCTGATGATGGGAAAAACTGGCCCTGCTGTTAAACTTTGCAGTATCTCCCTGGAGATTTTCCAGCTTGAGAGAGGATGGTACGTCTGCCTGTGTGATTACAAGGTGGATCTGTTGACATCTCCTTGCTGTTCACTATGGGTATGGCTGGCTGCTTTCCCACCTCAAGCTCACAAACCCCTGACAATCCAATGCATCTATTAACTGTGAGTTCTTTATATTCAAACACCCACCTTGGACATAGCAATTGTCTTAATTTTAATGGCTTAAAATGGCACTGAAATTATTGAAGGGTGGTTGTGATTAAGGCACTAGGTTAAAACTCAGTAGTTCAGCATCCAAAAGGGGTCCCTTATACAGCGTAAGATGAACCTCAGTTTCCCCATCATGAAGGTGGGCAGGAAGGGTTAAAAATCTTGAAGATGAAGTGCCCAAATACCACCATCATGAAAACTGTAGGAGAAATTGAAACTATTCCTATCAAAATAAGACTACAAATGTCCTTTTTCTTCTGGATCTTGTTCTGCACTAAAGTTGCATATGAAAACATGTAAAATTACATTAATTGAAATTAGATAAATTAAATTTTAATTATGATGATAAATTAGTTAGGTGAGCAAGATCCAGTAAATTTTGAGCCTGTATTTCAGTGGGTGCTGTAAAACCCTAGGATTAATCGACTTTAGATAATGTGTGGTTTTATTAACAAGAACCTGCCTGGGCTCTTCTGTGGAATTACAATAAATCCCTCAAACTGCATAAATTGGAATATGAACCTGCTTAGGGGACAACAGGATTCTCGATGGTAGTATTCTCTTATGAGGAAAAAAGATACACGTCCTTGGGTGCCTCAGGATTTATAATATTGTTTGATTGGGCTATTACAAGAGTACTCTAATCTAAGCCTTGTACCCTGGGAACTAGAGGTGATGAGATTATGTGATAATCAAAGGTGATTTAGAAGATCAAAGCCTTTTTGAAGGAATAAGATCCCTAATTTTATTCCTTTAAGGGGGATTACTTTGTTTTGACTTGTGTTTGACCTTACTCTCTCACTACACATTGATAAATAGCTGAAGATGTGGTTTTGCTGATGTCATTGATGCTTTTGTAGTAAAAATCGGTCCAGGATGGTACCTCCCCCCCAGAAATGTCACAACAGCACATCTTTTACATAACTAAAATTGTGATGCCTCCTGAATAAATAGCATGGCAAATAATGATCATTTCTGATCATTTTTGAACTACTTTATCTAAACAGTGAAACAAAGGACTTAGCTACAGGTGCTGTGTTTATCAAACCAATTTGCCCCTGACTCACCCAGCTGCAAAGTGTTTCTTTGGCTCAGTGTAGATCTTTGAGTTAAACCCATGAAATGCAATCAAAGGAGAAGCACTTGGTTCCGCTGGTATTTCATTAGATTTCTTTGGCCAGTTTGGGTTTTTTGGATCCAATGGTGTTATATTGTTTCCTTGAGAGGAAAAAAGCCACATTTTGGAGGCTTGGGTAAGGCTGCTTCCTCCTTGTGGGGGCTCTGGCCTTGCTTATGTCTCTGCCTTCATGGGTGCTTCTGTCAGTCCCTCTGCAGCCCCTGGCCCACAATGAACAGCTCAGGGTGAGAAGCAGATCTGTTGGACTCTCTGATTTCAGGACTGCAGAGACTGTTCCAAGAGTCACTTGCTTTCCTAGGGCTCTCCTCCAAGCTGCAGAAGGAAAGATGCTTAAGTTAAGAGTCTAATGAATCATAGCTTTTTAAAAACAGCACTGATTAGGCTACATTAACCCATGAAGCACAAGTGCTGCATGATCCTGTGTCATTCGCTGTTTCCTCCTGTATACATGCTCTTTACATGCACCATCCAGACTTTTTTTCTTGTGATGCAAAATGCACTGTACTGTTCCCTCCTAAAACTCTCTTGGGAAGCAAACGTTTTGTCTGTTTGTTGGGTGTGAATTGCTGGGTTCAGTTGCAGAGAGTAACAGATTTTAGTGGAGAGTCTTGGTTCAGACTCTGCTGGAGGAAAGGTCTTTCCTCTGTTACATACCTGCTTAGCATGGTTACTGTGATTTCTGAGTATGGCAGACTCAGAAACGACTGTGGGATGGGTATTTTGGTGGTATAAATCTGCCATTCTGGAGACTGAAGAACTGAGTCACAAAGTGTAAATGATGTTCCTGAGGTCACACTGGCCATCTCTAGGGGCACAGGGACTTTATGAATCAAGATTGATTACAGCCATGGAGCTAGTCATGAATAGCTCATGCCATGGGGCTTTGTGCTGAAGTGTGCCCTGTGTTGCTGTAACTAATTAAAATGGTTTAAGATCAGTGTGGGGAAATATGTTATCTGGGAATCATTACTGTATTTTAAGTATATAAGCTGCTAAACTGAATTAGCTTTCAACTATAGACAAGCTGTTATGTTGCTATTCTGGCTGCTAGGACTTCAGTGATTTGAGATGCTGAATGAAGAGATTTATGACACATGGCTGGCCATGAAACTAATTTAGATTCAAATATCCCCCAGCTGCAGAAGGCTACTTACTTTGGGCCTGATCTAGTCAACCCAATCTATTCTCAAGCCCTCCTTGAACAAAGGAAATAACATTTAATATTTGGTCTCTGCTCTACCTCTTGGAAGATTAGCAGTCTCAATGAAATATTATTTCAATTAACTGCATATGCAGAAATCCTATTACAGGTTAACAGGATTTCTACAAGCAGAGCAATTGTATATGTTATGCCTAAATAGGATGGTAAGAGCTGTTGATTGCTGTCCAATGACCAAGCTTAGAAACCAGCAAAGTTTGTCCATCCACAGGCTGTCCAAATGGGAACCAATTGTAGTGACTTGAACACTGAAACAGAAACTCTCATCCAGGTACCCTAAGACGAATAACAAAGCTCTAGCTCCAGCCGTAGTTAGGGCTAACAATGTTTTAAATACTGATATTTCTTAGAGCAAGGGACAGGCAGAACACATGCTTTTGAAAGAAGTGCTTTTTTGTCTTCTAGTGGAGCAGTGAGTGTGCAAAGGAGACATGCAGACCTGTGCACAATACTGACATTTAATGCCTGGAAAATGCTAGCTAGGAAAATGAGATGGAAGCCATATTCACCAAAAGTAACTCAGAATTTCTGCTAAAATGGGGTAGGTGGGAGAGGGAACTCAGCTGCCTGATGAAAACCACGTTGCTTGTACAACCTCCTGCTAGATTATCTTTAGCAATCTGCTTCTCAGCAAACAGATGTTTTAATTGGGCATGGAGACAGTGGAGGGATATATCCCAGAATTTGGGAGCACAGGAGAAACTGCCTAACTGATTTTGCCTATGAAAGAGTGACAATATGGCAGGTCTGATTCTCCTGTGACTAGGGCTTGAGGTTGCTAATACATACCCCTGACGAAAAAAACCCCAACACATTGTTATATATGGAAATGAGAGGTAGAGCAAGGGAAGGAATGAAGGAAAGGAGACTGATAGCTGGGTGGGAATAGCTTGAGACCAAATACAAACATGACCAGAATGAGGAGGTTTAGGTATGCAACATCTGGTTTAGGGAGGCATTTTGAAGTCTTTCTCTGTCAGCTGAATGAACTGCAAAGCAGAGGAAGCCCTGGCTGCTTGGTGAACTTGAAGGAGGGAGATGGAGCAGAGTGCAGGAGTTTGTCTGTTAGGAGCCCTGTAAGAGTAGGGCTCAGCATCTGTGCATGGGCATGGGGTGCTCACAGCTGTGGCAACTGCTCTGGTGAAACATGATGCCACATGTTGATTCTTAAAATGGTCCTTCTCTGCCTGTTGGTACACTTGCAGTGATATTTCTATTACGCCATTAAATGCAAAGTCTGTAAAAGTTTACTCCAGGAAGCTTAAGTGCAAGGAAACACACAGTAGTAGTATATTGCATCTTAAATCAGTGCATGTGGTAATCAATGGGCTTATGCTGATATAAATTTGGACTAACAAAGTAGGACTACTTTTGATGTCTGTTGGTGTAAATGGTAACCCAAATTTAGCTCGGGATGCATTTTGTTCTTCCAGAATGCTGTATATCATGACACCAGGATATATAGTATTTTCATGAAAGGGATGATTTTATTTACAGTGGGGTTTTAATATAAAACCCCACTGTAAATAATACTTATATCTGTATGCTCTGGCAGACTACAATGGGAAGGTAATGCACCTCATTGAAGCACAAATTAGCTAACAATTTGTAACTGGCTGGTTTTAAAATGGATCTGTAAAACTGACAGGATTTTTGTCTTGCAAGGTTTGACATAAAGCCTCTTTTGAAAAGAATTGTTTCTGCTAGCAGGCAGTGGAGTAGGCAAAGCTGACTTTGCACAGTACATAACAGCAATAGAAAACCCAGCAACAATGTACAGGACTCTTAGGAAATCTTCAAATGTCAGAATGTAATGCAATATTAGAACTGGGAATGTATTTCCCAGGGCTTTTTTGCATGTTTTTTCAGCATGTTCCTTTACTCTCAGTGTGGAAAACTTTGGTCCTTGGGGAGGAAATGCCTGGACACCCAATTTCAGTTTCCATGGCTGTCCCTGTACTTGCAATACACTGAAAGCCTGTGCACTTATAAGTGCAATTTTATCTCCTGTTAGGGTTGGTCTGGCAATCCCTGCTCATGGGATGAGTCACATAATTTCAGCTATTCTGTGGGAAAAGCAAAAATATTCCTCACATGAGGAAGGGTTACCTGAGAAGTGTCTTAATCCTCTGGTGTAGCTTAGAGCTTAATGGATTTCAACATCCAGACATGCTGAGAAACTAGACAAACAACGCTTTGTCCTGCCAGGCTGCTACACCTATCGCTGAGTATTTCCAAACACCCATTCTGTTTCCTGGCTCGTTTTGTGCTTGTTTTTTAAGTGGTAGATAAATTTAAAGCCGCGCAGTGTTGCAAACATGGAATTAGCATGTGTTCATGTGTTGATCTTTAAACTGACTTCTTCAGATCAGTGAATCTCCAGCAGCCATGGAGGTTTTCCCACTTTGAAAACTGGGCTTGGGCTGTGTACCCATCAGACTTGAGATCAGCACCTAGATAGATCTCAGGGTCTACCCAAAAAGCTCAAGAATTTCAAACTATAATTACATCCATAGAGATCCTTGCCTGCACACTGTCTGTCTGTCATTCTTGCCAGCTGATTTGAAACGTCCTGATACAGATTGCTCCATCCCTGGCAGTGTTCAAGACCAGGTTAGACAGAGCCTTGGGTGACATGGTTTAGTGTGAGGTGTCCCTGCCCATGGCAGGGGGGGCTGGAACTAGATGATCTTAAGGTCCTTTCCAACCCTAACTGTTCTATGATTCTATGATTTTGGATGAAGAGTTTACTGGATTACAGGCTGATGTTAGGAAAGATACCTTTCCTCTTGGTCCAAGCTTACCTTCTCATGGTTGTTTAAAGATGTTTGTAATCTGAGGGTTGCTTCAGAGCTTTTAAGAGCTGAGTGTGGATATCTTTAGCCTTCACATAAATAAGGGGGGATTCTGTGCCCTCAAACCAACACTGATTTTTTTTCCTGGGGTGCCTGTTAACAGCAGATGTGTAAGTTTAAGGCTTGAGCAAGCTATGGAATAGCTGAATCAAAGGAAGGGATTCAGACTGGTAGTATTCTGAAATCTGGGGCAGGACAACAGAATAAAGCATTTGAGTTGGAAGGGACCTACAACAATCATCTAGTCCAACTACAGTGTTATTGTTGCCCAAACATCTGCCCATGGTGTTCATGTGTCCTGCGCATGATGTTTGTGTGACCTGCATATAAACAGGGCACTTTTCTGGGCAATCTCTTTAACAACATTAAATTCTCACAGGGATTTAGACAGCCAACGCGGTGCTGTATTTCTGCTTTCTTTGACTAAAGGGGAGAGTTTCTTACCTTGCTTGGTTAAGTGCAGGTTCACTGCCAGCTGTTACAGGAGCTGGAAGACGAAACTGCACCCCTGGTCGACGGTCAGAGTAACTTCTCCTCACGAATGGCTGAGGATTGGCAGCACTCAGGGACAGCTTTCTGGCCCGGTCTGCAGGCTGCCGGAAAAGCAGGTTGCTCTTTTGGGAAAGTGGTGAAGCTTCAGGCTTGCTGGTCACCTCTGCAGTGGGTTTCGTGGGTACTGGAGGAGGTCTGGCTTCGAATAAGGAAGATGTGGCTGGGCAAAATATTGAACGGACATTGCTGCTCCTCTTCGAGGAGGAGAGCTGGTGCTCGTCCCCAGCATCCAGCCCAGCTCTTGCTCCCTTGTAGGAGCAGGATGGGGAGGTTGGTGGGGAAGGAGTGGTGGGGAATGAAGGAGGGCTCACGTCTTGGCGGTAGGCTGGGGAGCCCAGGAGCCGGTGTGACACTGGGGAGCTCTGCTTGTGCCCCACGGGAGGGCTGAGGGGTTTTCGCTGGGGTGGTGGAGAGGGTAGCTTCTTCTGTAGGGGGGGGCTTGGCACCCTGGGGCTAGAGGGGGGACTGGGTTTCCTCTGCATGGTGGGTGAGCTCAGCTGTGGGTTGCTGGAAGGCTGCAGAATGTGCCTGTGGTGTGCTGGGGGGCTGAAAACCCGTTTCTCAGTTGGTGGAGAAGGAGTTCTTGTTGGGGAGACTCTTCTGGCAAATGCTGAGCCTTTTTCATTTCTCCTGAGTGAGTCTGGAGAGCCATGCTTCTGGTATTGCACTGAACTTGCAGGTGAGTCGGGCTCTTTGCTCTCTGAGCTGTTGCTGTGTGGCTTTGAAACCCCACTGGGATTTTGAAGAGGAATAATTTTATGGGTTTGCCTGTAGAGATCTGCAGCTTCTTTTCTCTGGGTTGCCAGTATCTCCTCCTGGCTAGGGACATGCATGTTGGTAGGGTTCAGCTCCAGGGAGTACTTCTGCACTTTCTCGTCCCCTGCTCTGGTATTCCTTAGACCCTTATTAACAGTCACACTGGGGCCACTGATACTTTTATTTGGCAGTAAGTCAATGGACTGAAGGGAGGCTTTCATTTTTGGGGAAACTTGTGATCTCTTAGTAGCATGAAATTCTGTTTTGGTGAGCTTTTTGGCATCTTCTGAAGAGTTTCCTTCTATTCTTGCAGTTTCTTCAGGCTCAGATAAGTCGGAATAAGTGTCCATTAACATTTCAGGTGGTGGTGGTGGCAAGTTCTCAGTGTCTACATCAATCTCTTCCTTTGTGTCCTTCTTGCTTAATTCTGCAGCTGGTGCAGGAGGAAAGGCATTTGGAAAGCTAGAAGAAACTCCACTAGTGTTTGAAGGGTCTGTGTCTTCTACTGGTGAAATACGATGCTTAAGATTTAAAGGTGCCAGGCCTCTCTGAAAGGGAATGGTGGGTGGGATGACTAGAAGTCCAAATTTTCTGATACACTTTATTGGTCCTAAAGATCTTAAATGTGCATCTTTCACAAGATTGTCAACAGGACTGAAGGTTTCAATAAGCTTTTTGACAGACTGTCGGGAGGCACAGCTGCTGCCACTGAGCATTTGTGCTCCAGGAGACTCCATTTCATTGCCTCCTGATGTCTCTTGGGTAGGCACAGCAGCTCTCAAAGGCTTCCTTCCTTTTTCTTCATCCAGCTGATGGCCAGGATTTTGATCAACCATAAACAAAGGGACCTTGTCCTGGTTAGGCAGGATGCTGAAATTTTTTGAGAGGCACGCCTTCAGTTTGCTAGAGGACCTAGGTGTGTTTTGCTCATCCTGCAAACAAAGTGCTGTTCTTGACTTCCAAGGCTCCGGGTTGTTATCTGTATCCTTTCCATAAAACATTTCCAGCCTTCTGCTGAGCTCTTTCTGAGTTCTCTGAAGCTCTAAGAGGGTTGGGTCCTCTGCCTGGCTTCTGAGGGATTCCTCTGACCTGGACCGTCGTTGTTTCCTGACGGTTTTCTGGCTGCCTGTTGCTGTACTGGGCCTTGTTGTTTGGACGGCTCTTCCACTGTCGTCCTCTATCCATTCTTTACACCCAGATTTAGATGGGACAAACTTGATTTTTTCACTGATGGCATCTTTCATCTTGAGAATAATCTCCTCTGTCTCCACATTCTCTGCCCTTTTGATGGACTGCCTTTGTGTGTTATCAGTGACTGCAGGTGAAGACAGGGGCCTCCTCGGCAAAGCATCCTTCCCCATTTCTGATGAACTTGTGTTGTCATCCTCCCCCAGGGTGCTCTCTTCGTCCTCATCTTCAGAAAGAAAATCTGTTGATTGGCAGATTTTGAAATGATCGCCTTCCTGAGTAGAGTCAGACTGGAAGGAGTTGTAGGAATGGCTTTTGCCCAAGTTTGCACGTTGGGGCATGGTAGAAATGCCTCCTGGTACTCCCCCCTGACAAGATGGTGCTTCCTTACTCTGCATGGATGAACAAACTGTATCTTTAAAATGCCTTTCAAGGACACAGCCACGGGATGTGGCTGTGCCCGGTGACACTGTACTATTATGTGTGTGCTCCACTGTTCTGATGTGCTTTTGGGACAGATGCCCATGTGTACAGGAATCACAGCTTCCTTGTCCTCCATGCTGGCTGAGAGCACTGAACTCTTTGAGGGATTCATTGTCCACACCAATGCCACTGTCCTCAGAATAGAGAGTCCTGTCATCACCGTGGGACTGAGAGGATCCCACTGTTGAGGCTTCAAGCAGCCTTACTGTCCGTAGCAGTCGCTCATCAAAGCTTTGCTTTGCTTTCAGTTTTCCTTCTAAATTGTTTGCAGCAGACTGCAAGTAGTTGCATGTCTCCTGCAGGGCATCGGAGGTGAGGGAGGCCAGTGTCCCACTCAGCAACTGCATTTTGTTGACTGTGTACTGCAGTAGTTGTTGCAGAAGATCAGGGTGCTCCTTCAGATCACCTTTCTCTGCTGGCCAGGCCAAATTCCCACCTACATCTCTGAGAAGATTTTCCCCATCACTGGTGATTTCTTCCAGGAGCTGGTTGATTTCATCATAGTGAAGAAGGAGAAAGCTTACCATCTGCTGTAGGAAGAGCTGAGTTTGGGTAGCTTGGCTGGCCATGTGAAGTATAGTTTCATACTTGGAGAGGTTGGGATTTAAGTAGGCATATGCACTCTGGTGAGCCTTAACAAGCAGTTCAGGGAAATCTACCTTTTTCTCTGTCTCACACAGGGCTGAAATGGACTTCTCTTTAACTTTACTAGGTCGACCTTGCTTTGCCAGCTTATGATTTTTTTGCTTCTTTCCTTTCTTTGGGATTTGCTTCACATTGCTTTCATTCTTGTCATCCCAAATGAAAGCTGATGCTTCTGACTCACAGGAGCTTTGCTTTCTGATCTGTATGGCCTCAGTGATGTGCTTTTGAGATTCAATCAGGTCAGACATCACAGTCTCAGCATCTGTAGCTGTCCTCTGAATTTTTTTGTCTTCTTTGGAAATCTGGGGATCTGGATGAGCCTCACAAGATAACTGCAAATTATCATTTTTGTCCTGTTCTGGTAGTTTAGCCTCCTTTTCCCTTAGGTAATCTTTCCCCTGGGTCTCACAGTTGGGGAATTCATCAATATTGTAGCAAGATGGACCTTGAACCAGCAGAGGGATTCCTTTATCGCTTGGATCAATATGCAAAATACTTTTGGGCGTATTCAAAGCCCTAAGACCACTTCTTGCAATAGCATTAGCAATCTCACTGTGAGAAGGTGCGCAGCCCATCCTGTCTCTGTCTTTGGATGTATTTCTTTATTTAAAATCAGATGAACAAGGGAAAACAAAAGAACAAGTCAAACTCACTGTTTCATCCCGAACTGCAGACAGGCCAGTTTCTCAAGAGTTTTCCATCATGATCCCAGTTTTGTGGTCAGTTTTCATTGCTCTTTGCCTTGAAATCTCACATGCTCACTGCCTAAGATCTGTTCTTGAAGTTGTGCACTGTTCCATTCTATAGTCCAGGTCAGGTTTTCTTCTTCAGTTCAAAAAAGGAGTGTGAAAGCTCTGCTGGATTTAGAGCTAATGGATTAAGAGGACTTGCATGCCTCACTTCTGTCTTGACAGATGTCCACCACAAATAAGATTTTAAGCTCATTAGGGTAAGCAGGCACTAGCCAGTCAGCATCCATGTTGTATTTAAAAAGGCAGGTTTTTTTCTGCACTATACTCAGAGGTAAAAGGACTTGGAACCTAATCCTTTTATTTTATCCTTCTGCAAAAACACAGCATACAATTGAATGCAGAAATCCAAAGGAAGAGTCTGTATTTTGTAACCTTTTTGAAGGGAAACTACTTGAACAGATCTGTAAATGTCATTGGATACTCCTTAACCAAGACAAAGGTGACCTTGACTGAGCACATACACTGGAGAGACACAAAATCAAATGGGCTAGAGATGGCTGCCGGACTTCTGCCTTGAAGGTCTTCAAAACTTTCCCTTACTTGCAAGTGACAAGCTGTTTGTTTTTTCCTTCTAAGACCTCCCAACAAGATTTAGATTTATTTTCTTCCCCTCAGATGATCATTCTTGGAAAGTATTTCTCTTTCTGTCTTCTAAATTGCTGAAAATCCAAGCTGCGTGATAACAGAGTAAGTTTTGCGGATTTTGTTAAGATGGTGTCTGCACCAGTGGATCTAAACACTGGAATTTCAGATTAAAAAAAAGAAAGAAAGAAATGAAAGTTCTTTTTTCCTTACCTTTATTTCTTTTTCCTCAGCCGGGGCTCAGGTTCTCTTAACTGCAAGCCTTATGGTTTAAAACTCTAAGAAAAAAAAAGCTAACAAGAATGCAAATAGATTTCTGGGACACCCCTATAAAAATCACACCAATAAAACACAAAACCCTGTTGTTTGAATAGCTTCTGAGATCAGGACAGAATAATACCACCCTGAAAGAGGAATTAGAGAAGCCAAAGTAGGAATTGGATGATAGAGAAGATATTTATCTTTTCCAAGTATGAAAGGCGGCATGAGGGTGAGGGTGATAATAGCAGTCGCCCCCAATATCCCTCTTCATTACTCAGACTGGCTTAAGAAGATTCATCTTTTCATTTCTAGATGCAGCTTTTCTACTGAAAGTGGCCATTTCTCAGTGTCACAAAGGTTATAGACAAAGTGGCCAACCCTAACGCTGGCTGCCAGCCAACTGCTTCTCTTTAGCAGTGTGATTTCCAACTGCATAGTCATAATTCCCAAAAGTTTTTGCATGCTGCCAAGCCTATAAAACATGCTCAAACTTTAAAGAACTGCTTGTATCTTTCATTCTGGAGTGCAATAGCTGAATATGTGTGCATGGAAAGTTGTGACTCTCTGTAGCATTATTGTTCCAATCCCTTTTTCTGTTCAACAAGGGCAGCAAAATTACCTTGTTTTACTGAGAACAAGGCATGACTTGTCCCCAGTGATTCCCAGGAAAATTTTAGAACTGTGTGCTTTCTCTAAAGTAACCTTTCTGAGACACATAAACTGTACTTAGTATGCATTATCGCACTGTACTTTCCCTCAGTGCTTTTCTGGAGAACATCAGGTAGTTACTTCTTGACTCTGCTTCTTGCAAGTCGTGTAGCTCATGATCTGTCTGCTTCTGTGTCTCACCACTAGTTTCTACACAGCAGTCCCAGCCCTTTTTGCATTCTGTTTTAGGTGTGTGCCTAATGTGTCCAAAGGGGAGAAATGGAGCAGATTTAGGGTGCTGCTTCATCCTAGTGATCCTAATTGTCAGGGTCCCATAGCTCTCCACAGTAAGTAAAGGAAAACACAGTGTATCAAGCAACTATCCTTAGTTCCCCCCCCCCCCTTCTGTTTACAGTGGGAACTAGGAGACATCTATATGTAGCTGCTTAACATTTGTGCTATAAGTTCTCTTAGGACTTTTCTTTGAAAAGCAGCTTGAACAGTTTCATTCCTTGCACTGGGAATTTTGGCCATTAACTTCATGTGAACTGTTTGTTGTATTGGGGAAGTTCTTTTTGTTTTTCCCTTGATAACACAGTCATGGCACTTTGGTTTGGCTTCTGTTTTTATAGTTATTTTCATGCCAAGCATTAACATATTAGATGAAATGCATACATAGTTAAAGAATGCAAAATGCGGTCTTATGATTATTCATTGTGCACTCATTTATTTTAATTATTAAGAGTAAGCCAATATTCAGTTTATTATTTATTTATTATTAACTAGAGATCCAGGGTGATAGAAAATGCTTTTTAACAAGGCGTCTGTTTTCTCCTAACTTCAATTGCAGTTTGCATGTATATGCATTGTGACTGATGCAGCAAACTTTTAGCTTCTGTGAGAGCAGGAATATTAATTTGCCTGTTTCTAACTACTTATGAAACTGCATTTTTCCCATCAATATTCTTGTTATTAAGCAGTTATATATTAGCTTGCATTTCTGAGCACTTCAGAAAAACCCAAATGCTTTGCCTCAAGGAAATGCTAAGGAAAATGCTTTGTCTTGTGGTCATGCAACAAAAAGAGAAGGCTTTTTTTTTTGTTTAGCTAAAAACCAGTGGTATAAGAGAACATTGAGGAGAATGGCAAGGAAGCATTTTTGAACGTAAGGGGATTAGATGCATCTGAAATCTGTAGGTTATGATTTCTGTATGCTGATGTCAGTTACTACGGTAATGTATTTTGGCTTGCAGTGCTGCTGTTTGCAGAACCTGAGTTGAAAACGAGTTGATCATGTTCAAGTAGATGCCCAAGTGGTGTTATGTGTGTACTTGCTGACTTGAGCAATTTACAAGTACCCCAAATGAACAGAAAACTGTGTTTGAGAAAAAGAGACCTTAGGAAAACACCAGAAATATTATTTTAGGATCAAATGAGGCTTTCCTCTTGCATATGGATTGTGTGTAAATTGCTTGTGCTCCTCCTTTTGTATACTTTCTTTCTAATAGCGTGACCAGCAGGTCGAAGGAGGTGATCCTGCCCCTCTACTCTGCTCTTATGAGACCTCATTTGGAGCATTGTGTGCAGTTCTGGTGTCCTCAGCATAAGAATGTCATAGAGCTGTTGGAGCAAGTCAAGAGGAGGTCACAAGGGTGATAAGAGGGCTAGAGCACCTCCAGTATGAAGACAGGCTGAGAAAGTTGGGGCTGTTCTGCCTGGAGAAGGCTGCGTGGAGACCTCATAGCAGCCTTCCAGTATCTGAAGGGGGCCTATGGGGATGCTGGGAAGGGACTCTTCATTAGGGACTGTAGTGATAGGACAATTGGTAACGGGTTCAATCTTAAACAGGGGACGTTTAGATTGGATATAAGGAAGAAATTCTTTCCTGTTAGGGTGCTGAGGCACTGGAATGGGTTGCCCAGGGAGGTTGTGAATGCTCCATCCCTGGGAGTGTTCAAGGCGAGGTTGGACAGAGCCTTGGGTGGCATGGTTTAGTGTGAGGTCTCCCTGTCCATGGTAGGGGGGTTGGCACTAGATGATCTTAAGGTCCTTTCTGACCCTAACTATTCTATGATTCTACTGTTAGAATTGGCACAATTCTTATTTTGAGGGAGCTGCCAGGTCATGTAGCAGCCCTCAAGGGAAGAACTTGAATGTTCAAACCCCATCAGGCACAATTGGTGAAAACATAAGACTAGTCTGAAACTGGCAGTAGAAATGCTCTGGAAAGGGCAAGAATAAGGCCTGAACCTGGGTGGAGGTGTGTTAACTCAGACTCCAACGGTGTTAACAGTGCTGTAACCATGGGTTGGATTTTCAGGCCTTATGGAGTGATGTGATTTAAAAACTGTATGAAATGTCAGTGTGAAACTACTGACAGAAGCTTAAAAATTGTGGAAACAAAGAAAATTGGGAAGGAAGGGGGGGGAAGTGCAAGAACATAGGAGAGAATTGGGGAAGATTCTAGAAGGAGGAGAAAGCACGCGCCCATTGATGAATATGTATTAGCATCTTCCAGTGAACACTGGACAGGAGTTGAGAAGATTCTAGAAGATGGAAAAAGCGCGCGCTAAAGAAAGAAACTCCCGTTTATGGATATGTGTAGGCACAAAGAAATATAAACAGGACACAGGAATTGGGGGGGTGTGTGCTGGTGGAGCAGAGACTCCCCACGCCCCCAGTGCTGTTTGCTTGCCTTTATTTGTTTAAAATCCTGTTTGGACATTTATAACAAGCCTGATCAACTGCAGCCCTCAGCTGGGTGTCATCTGCACACCTGCTGAGGATGCCCTTGATCCTGCTGTTTCTGTCACTGGTCCATGCATGGATCCCTGAAGGCTGCCTCTCATTCATAGTTTCCACTTAGAAATTGAGCTGCTGTTCAGAGGCATCTGGAAATGTGCAAGGTTCATGGTGGTGCTTCTGGGGAAACTCAAAGGCAGGAGACTATGAGGGGTCCTCCTGGATGCTGCTGCAATCCCAAGATGCTCAGGGTTTGGAGCTTTGCTTCGCTGTATTGGTTGGGACAAAGCCAAGGCATGCTTGGCCCTGACAGACAGGCCTCATTCCCCTGTAAGGGCTTGTGGGAAGCAGGCAGCCTGTTTCCGGACAAGAGGAGCAGCAGTATCCTGTCTCACAGCCACAGCCACAGTGTCTGGGGCTGGAGGAGTTGCACTGCTGTTGTAGGGAAGTGTCAGAGCAACGCTCTTGAGAGCTGTGACTGCAGGATGAGAGGCCCGGTGCCTCAGGTGTGGAGGTGCCTGCAGGAGGATGCAGCACGGATAGGGCTGTCAGCATGGTCTCTGTCCCTGGCACCCCACTTTGCGCGTCGAAAGGACAGGAGCCCTGGATGGTGGGTAAAGGACATCTCTGCCCCATGGTTGGAAGGGGGAGGAGCGCCTGGTGTTCAGCGCCTGGTGTTCAGCGCCTGGTGTTCAGCGCCTGGTGTTCAGCGCCT
>NDXB01020441.1:0-10228 GCA_002631895.1 Agapornis roseicollis | reverse complement strand
TCAACCTGTGGAAGTTGTATTCTTTTGATTCTCCCCCCATCTCTCTGGAAGCAGGGGAGGGCAGGAAAGGTAGGGTTGAGTGAGTGAACGAACGAGCTGCGTGGTTGGTTGGGTTTAAACCACGACAATAAGCCTATGTCCTAGTGTTGTCTTGAGGTAAGAAGCTTACGAGACAGTATATGGATGCAATTTTTTTTTTTTTTTAATTTTTAATTTTTTTGAAGCTTGAGGAAATAATTCTCCTGTTCTTGTCCTTTTTCAGGAGAAGATTCCACATAAAGGATAATGGATGGAGTTTCCCCAGGTTTAATGCCAGAGTTAGTTTAAAACAAGAACATAATGTCAGCTTTTCATTTCCTCTGAAAATACACTTTTGGTTTAATACATTTTCTATTTCTGTTCTGTTGTGACTAAGGAGAAGCAGAATATAAGCTTGAAAATACTGCTGTTACTTAAAATTCCTGTTGAGATAATGAATTTATTGCTGTTATATAGTGCTCAAAAGTGGTTTGCAGAAACTTTTAATTAGTTCTTATGTTCTGCTACAACCATCCCCCTGTCCATAGGGCAATAGAATTACCTGTCTTAGTTCACACTATTGTTGTATTTGATTTACTAAATATAATGAAATACTGAGCAACTTTGATGTGATTTTCCCTTCTCTCTCCCTCCCTGCCATTCTTCTTAGTAAATACTTGAGCAGTTGAGGCAGAATGCAGCTTTGGGTAGTTGCAACCTTTCACCTACAAGATGATCAGGCTGAATAACTTGAGTGTGTGCGTGTGTAATCAAATAAAGAAAACCAAACCTGAGCTTCATGAAAGTATACCTGTGAAGAGAACTTAGAATTGTTGAAACAATTTCATGTCATTAGTGCTTTTTTTTTTCTTAAGCTCCTTACGCTAATATGTTTGTTGCTCGTGAAATTAAACATCAACACCAAAATTCTACAGAAACACAATTCTATTCTCAGTCCTTATAATGTCAGCGAGCCTTAGAGTTGGTGTTTGAAAACACCTTGTGACTGTACTTCCAAAGACCTTGTTTTTTAAGCTTCTTGCCACTAGGTGGAAGAAGAAGGTTACCAAAACTATGCCTTGGTGCTACCAGCCTAGTTATCCTTCACCAGATCTATTCCTTCTTACTATATCCTTGATTATAGAAAAAGGTGTTTCAGTCAAGCTTATGATGGCTTATTTTGATTTTTTGAGACATCTTTATTAAAAGAAANGGTTACCAAAACTATGCCTTGGTGCTACCAGCCTAGTTATCCTTCACCAGATCTATTCCTTCTTACTATATCCTTGATTATAGAAAAAGGTGTTTCAGTCAAGCTTATGATGGCTTATTTTGATTTTTTGAGACATCTTTATTAAAAGAAACACTATGCCAAGCTGTGTAGTTATAGTTCTAAATTTTCTTTTCCTACAGTAGTATTTCTGTAAATTTGAGACAAAATTAGCAGAAGATAAATTCCATGAGGTGACAGTCTGTAATATAAAAACGTTATGATATGCAGACTTTCAAAGAAGGCTGTATTTAATTCTGGGTTTGTTTTTTTTTTGTTCCTTGATTTAAATTTAGCCTGGTTTGTAGGAGATGATGCACCCCCTCCAGGAGTGAGGCTCAACTGATGTGATGACTTTGGAATGAAGATTAGAGAAGAATGTGAAGCAGTGTGAAAATTGTAGCTTAAGAAGGACAGAGAATTGCTGTTCTTCAATACAAAAATACAACTGAAAAGTTTAAAGATAACCTGAGTGGTATTGTGTCTTCCTGGTACAAGTGATTTGTGTCCTAAATGCACAATGGAGCAACTTAGGCTGTCAGGTTTATCGTGGTAGGTGATAAAAATCTAACATTGCATGAATTGATGCTGCACAGTGGGTTTTTTAATGCAAAAACTGTGAAAGGGAGTAAAATTTTGCTGATATCTTTGTATACTTTTAAATATTTTAATATTTCTCTCCAATATGCCATATTAAATGTTAGAGACAGTAAGGTCTAACTGTATGCTGGATTATGTGTTTTGTTAGCTATGACTGGTGTAGCTACTGTATTATCTGTTCTAGTTAACTTGTTAGAAATGCATGTCAGTTGATATTTGTGCTGCCCAGCCATATGCTACAGTACTGGTGAATAAGTACTATGTTTGCTGTTTCATTTTCCCAGGCTGAGGTGTTTTGTGCCTCTGAAAGGCACAGAACAGAATGTTTGTTTTATTTTAGATTCTGACCATGTAACATAGTTTCAAAATATGAACTGCACAGTGACTAGTTCGCAGCACATAAAATGTAATGGTATTCTTTCACACTGCTAGAGCCAGCTCTGAAGTGGACTTCATTTCATTTAATTTTGGTACAGTTATAGTAATGTTATTCAAGTTTGATAGTTAACCTGCATTTATCTTATTGATGATTGCTTCCTTTTGCTTTCAGTGAGTGCTTTAGTTTACTACAGTGTCTCTGAACAGCAAAAATACTGGTGAGTGCTTAAAGCCTGATTATAGAACCCTTATTTATACTGGTTGTATAAACAGCTATACGCAAGCTCATACAAATGGTCCCAGTGAGATAACTGCAACAGTTAACATAAAGTGTATCGTAATTATGCGTTTTTCCATCTACTTGTCTATTGTTGAAATGAGTATCAGTATTATCAGGAGAATTCAGTTTTAGAAGCTAGATCTATCCAAGCATACTGCTTGGCACTGCTTGTTTTCTTTAATCTGGTTTAAACCAAGCAAAAGCCTTAGCTACAGGGTCTGGGGGGGTGGGGTTAAAGAGATGTTTCAGGAGGCACTGTTTGTATCTGCACAAGCTATGAACTTCCCAAAATACGTTCATGATTCGTTTTCAGAAACAGTAGACTACCACAGAGCATGTGTAAATACCCTCAGATAGTTACATAGTTTATGTCCAAATACAAAAGTTTTGTTACATGTGTGGTAAACCAGAACTAACTAAACTGTGTTAAGCTATGAACCGAAATAAAATCTGGATTGCCATGGCTTCACTGCTGTATTCAAACAATCCTAGCTAGACTAGTTCAGTGGCTTTCTTGAAATACGTAACAGATTGGTGGGCAGTGGAGGGGAGGGCAGGGGAGAAAGCAGTTTTCAGATGTCATATTCTTAAAATACTGAACTTTCCTCCATACATATATACACATATATATATTTCGCTAGTTTAATCTTGTCTTTTATTTCATGAGTTCATTCTGTTGAAGTAAGTCACTGCAGACAGTGAAGTGTATAGCTTGTTGCTAGTAACAGCTGTCACAAAATTATTCATCTCTAATTCTAAGCAGTGTAATTGGTTCTGTTCTTCTCACTGCTGAGTTTACTTCCATCAGCAAATTAAACATTTTGGAAACTGGCACTTTTTATCAGTGCTTTATGTCTTACACAAGTCATGGTATTTATATTTAATTGTGCCTGGCAGTTTAAATAATTTTCTTGTTTTAAAGTTGCACGTTACTTTTGTAAATGCTAATAGGGTGGTCTGTAACCTTTATCTACTTCCAAACATTTTTAATTTCAGCAAAGCACTTAGCTGTTTCAGAGAAATGTAGTTAATAACTTCAGAAGACAAAAATGTGAGCGTGTACCTCCTTAAATTCTTATGACTTCTAGAATGAAATCTTGAGACTTGGTGAGATGTCCATTTTGTTGTCACAGGGAGTCTTTTGTAATCTGTCTGAAACAACTTTCAGGAACTTCAAAAGAACTTTTTCAGCTTGGCAGGTGAACGTTCTGCTGGGAGTGGGAATACACTGTTGGCAGATAGAATTGCAAGGCTTTAACTCATTCAAAGTTGAGTGGTCCTTATTACTCCTAGTGACAAGTTATATGATGGGGAATGCGCCTCTATGAGCATTTACTTGCTAGGCTAGGGCTGTCTTCAGCCTGGAAGAGGAAGTTTGAAGGTGTGGTAGAGGGCTACAAATTGCTGTATAGATTTTGGATGGATAAAATTGTAAAAAGAAGCTGTATAGGGGTTGTCTTGGGTGGACCATCATTCAAAGCTAGTGTGTGCCATGGTCAGAGTAGAGAAAGGTACTTTTAATAACATTATATTGCCACTGTATTTGAGAAATTTCTGTGCACTCAGTGGGAGTCTTGAAAAGGTACTAGGAAGAAGGATAAAGTGAAGGTGTTTAAGTATATAAAATCAACTTAAAGAAACCCCTTCAACTGAAGGTAATGGGAGGTTAGGAGTGTACTAGAATAAGCATAAGCTTTCTATATTTCCTGTTCTTACTCTAGGGATAACTGCTATAGTTTAAAGTGTTGGCAAGTGTAAGGCACTTAGTTCCTTTGTAGGAAAGGGAATTTTTTNGCAGGCAGAAGGGGGAATTCCACACTGGGCACAAACACAAGGTTACTGCCGGTCATGTCCCATAGTTCTTAGAGTTCACAGTCTCTGTTCACGGCCTGCCTCAGCCTTCTCTTGACCAAACACTGGGTTGCTTATTTCAAACATGGAATGTCCCTGATCAATCAACCAATCCTCCACAATTTAGAAGTTGAAGTTTGTCTGTAAGTACAGCACTCTGAAAGTTACATGTTATTTGTATTTTGAGTTGTAATGCTTGTAAGGTATGCATATGAGGAAATTATTTATTGTATGAGCATATTGTTCCAATATGGGAAGTGTACGTATCTGTGGCAGAACAGTGCACTAATAATTGTGCAACTGGCATAATTTGAAGAAAATGGTGCTCTGATTTTTTTGACAGCCATGGACAGCACTTGTTGCTGCTGCTTTCTGGCAGAAGAAGAGTATGGAAAGTAAGTGGTCAAGTACATTCATAATGTACAGAAAACCTAGTTACATTTAGGTACCTGTTGCCTGATTAGAAGATGGAATTACCTATGTTTATTTTTCCTGTCTTTAACAGGAAGAACTTTCTTTAGACTTTGAGGTGACCAGAATGAAAACCAAATGGGAGGGTAAAGTTCATCTACCTTGGAATTATTTTCCAGTGTGCATTAACAAGTTCAATGCATTTGCAATTCATGGCTCTGGAGAAGAAAGAAAATATGAAGTACTTTATCCAGTGCCTCAATATGAACTACAGGAAGGACAGAAACCAGATTTGTAAGCAAAAAACTAGCTTTTCTGTAACATATTTACACTATATCTGGAATACTTAAAGAAAGCTAATCTGGCTTTTTTTGAGTGCTGCTATTATTTTAATTATACTGCTTAGCTGTGAATCCATTGGCACTGTGCTTCCTATAACATACTGTGGTAGATAGCTGTAATTAGTGCTTGATTTCTGTATTATCATCCCTTAGTTGCATAGAAAATGATGTATTCAACACTCTGGGCATCTGTTTTATCACCTTTCTCAGTTAAATCATAGAGAGCTTGTTCTGCTTTTTCCTTTCCTCCACACCTCCTGGAATGTGATTTAATGTTCATTTTACCAGATATAGTTCCAGGAGACCTCTTTTGCCTCTCCCCTACTGTTCTAAACAACCTTACCTCTACAGATGTCTCCTTAAACAGGAGAGGTTTAGATTGGATATAAGGAAGAAGTTCTTTCCTGTTAGGGTGGTTAGGCACTGGAATGGGTTGCCCAAGGAAGTTTTGAGTGCTCCATCCCTGGCAGTATTCAAGGCCAGGGTGGACAAAGCCTTGGGAGTCATGGTTTAGTGTGAGGTGTCCCTGCTTATGGTAGGGGGGTTGAACTAGATGATCTTAAGGTCCTTTCCAACCCTAACTATTCTATAATTCTATGATATTGGGAAAAATTTGAAAAGGCAGACTAAACTGAAAAGTATAATAAAAGGATACCCAGTATTAATAGAAAAACTAGAATATCTTAATTTTTAAATTGTGCTTTAGGCTTATATTTTTAATTTGACTGTAAGGCTGAGATGATTTGATTAAAACTGGTACTTCTGGGCATTTTGTATAAATGAACTAGCTTTAGTGGGTACATTATAGTTCTTATGCAAACTTGTTACTCAACATACATTGGCAGGCAGGTAAGGTAAATTTTAGATAAGTTGACCTTTTTGTCTTTATTTAAGATAAACTTTGCTTCTGCAACTGTTTATTTTAAAAATTTTAAGCTGTTGCTAATAAATTCCCTTAGTGTTTTGTAAGGAATAAATACTATTTATATTTCTGTGGTAAACTGGCTGTAATATTTTCCTATCCTTTCTATAGCTCCCCTTTCAAAGAAACCCTTGACCTTTCAGACATTGATAGAAGATGTAATTATGTGAAGAGGTTGCTCCTTGCTACTTTCATTGCTCTTAGTTTGTCTTTACTTTTAGAAAGACTATTCCATTTACCTTTTAAAATTATGAGTTCAGTGTCAGATATTCCTTCTACTGTTTGTCAGTTGATTAAGTATTAATTAGCAATTGGCTTCAGTGTCTTCATTTTGTTGTTTCTGTGTGGTAGCTTAAAGGAGAAATTCTTAGCAAGAACTGATTCATAATGCTTAAAAGAAAATAAAACTTTTAGAGGAAAAAATGTTCTCTAGCTTCATTATCCAGTTCCCCTTTTTCTGTAAGGGAAGAATATCCGTGTGATACAACTTTTCAAATGGTCAGGAGTTGCAGATTTTTATTCTATTGGAGCATAGGTAAGTCATAAAGCAGGATATCACTGTGCACTTGTTCTGACTGCAGTTTCAGGCACCATGAGCTGAGGAAGTTTAAAAGGTGAACGCTTTAACTTCACTTTGTGCTGCGTAATGCGTGTTTGTAGCTGAGAATTTTGCCCTGTGTTTTTCCAGTGTAAGATTTTCAGAAACATGGTAGTGTGTTTTATTTATAAGCTTAAGTTTTGGAAAATCAACGTAGGCAATGCTGGTTATGTTTCTGTCCAGGAAAACCTGAAAATAGAGATGAGTTAAACCTATTCAGGATATTGTATCTTGGTAAGACACATGCTACAAGAATTACAACTTTCTTTTTACTTTGCTTTTCTTTGCAGTCATTGCCTGGAATTTTTTGAAGATTTGAACTTGAAAGGACTAATGGGAGAAGATTAGAAGCAGCCTGAATCAGATGTTTGGAAATCTCTCAATAATTAAATGGATCAAGGCATAAATTTTTATAGCATTAAGGTTGGATGAAGCTGTATGGAAGCAGCTTCATTCTGAGCAGAGTCTGTAAATATCAGATTCCTAAGACATTTATTGACATC
Source organism: Agapornis roseicollis (assembly GCA_002631895.1). Classification (NCBI taxonomy): domain Eukaryota; kingdom Metazoa; phylum Chordata; class Aves; order Psittaciformes; family Psittacidae; genus Agapornis; species Agapornis roseicollis. The sequence goes on along the minus strand of NDXB01020441.1, from coordinate 3,056 downwards.
AAAATCATTATCAGTCTTAAAATCAATTGCAAAGTATCTGAATGTGCATACTATGCAACATCTGTGCTTCAGTTCATGTAGGTATGGAATTTTTCATGTGTGGTGAATCTGCTCCTGGCAATGAAGGGGACAAGTGCTAAAATTACAGCTGTGCTTTTGTGAGAGCTCTAGCCTGAGAAGGCCAATATCTGGCTTGGAATCCTTCAGTTTCTTTGAGTTAGTCCATTTCTGCTGTATTTTCTTGTTTGTTTGTCATTCTGTTGAATGAGTCTTAAGTGCCTAATTTTTTTTTCTTTGATTGCAATCAGGAGAAAGAATACTTCTTCTGAGAACAGAAAAGAATATTGTTATCATGGCATTTGTGGCCCAGTACTTGCATTGCAAAGTGCTGTGGAGCACTACCCTCTCTTACACCTTCCTATACAAGTTTTTCCTCACATGGTATTGAAGGGGAACTTAATCTGTGTTAGTTTACTATCAGACTTCCCTCCTTCAAATTCAATGTGGAATTTCTAGTGATATTTAGGTATGGACAGTAGATATACGAAAGATTTTATGTATTCCAGGAAAAGTTTCTGGGACAAATAGTGCTGGGACAAATAGTTTCTGGGACAAATAAAACCTTTTGATGTACTTACAAAAGCTCATTTGTTCCAAGACCTTGTCAAATCACCTTAAGGATTCAGCTCAGACATAGGAGAATTTTTTATGCATGCCAACTGATGTTAGAAATACCCTAATTTTAAATGCTTACATTTTATATGTGCAGGCATGAATATTTTTAACAGTAGTGAATACTGTTAGATGGCAACATCTAATTGTAAATTCTCACAATTTACAAGTAATATGTCATTTTTTTGGCTAGCATAGTGAATGATCCTTGACTGTGGCTGCTAACTTGATCCTGTCAAAATTAACTTACGAAGTGGGAAGCTTGCTCACTAACTAGATCTTATGTCTGAAAGATAGGTGAGTTTAAAATCTAACTTCTTTGGTTTATTTCAGAATAAGGATTGGGACCAAGACATAATCCTCAGTCCCCTACTAGAAAGAGGACTTCCTACATCTTGTTGAAATGTCATCATCACAGGCTAAAAGGTCATGTTCTCTAGTTTTGTGAGTAGGTTTGTTTTGGGACTCTGGGAGAGTACAGCTCAGGTATAACTGAGGGAGTATTTTTCAGAAATTATGCCCTGAGGATGTGGTGTTGGGTTGCATCCTCTTGTGTTGCAATTTCTTCTGAACAATTTAAAATCCTACAGCTTTCTAGAAGGGACTGATGTTCTTGTAGTCTTACATCCCACTCAAAGCAGGGCTATTGTTGAAGCTAGATGAGATCACTTGGGGCCTTACTGAGTTTTGAATAACTCCAAAAAATGGAGCTTCATACGCTCTGTGTAACCTGTTTCAGTACTTTCCTATGAAAACTTGCCTAATAACCATTTCCCATGCTGCAATGTCTGCCCATTGCCGTTGGTCCTTTCTGTTTTTTTATGTTAACTCATAAGTGGCTCTAAAAATCTATGTAGCTTTAGATATCAAAACACCTGTGAAATTCTGCACAAGACTGCAGTCTCCAAGTGTTATTACTAAAAGGATTCTCTGTTCTATCGTGAGCTTGTATACAGTAATAGCTATAGTCATGTTTTTGTGTCATCTCTAAATTTAACTCTACCTGTAAATTTTGTCTGAGTAGATGGGAATATACTTGCCTTCATGAAAAACATCTCTGTGTGATTAATATCTGAGAGAGAATGTTCCTTCAGAGTTTTTGTTTGGCTTTAGATTCCTTATTTGTACTTTCGGTAGAGGTATANAATTTAACTCTACCTGTAAATTTTGTCTGAGTAGATGGGAATATACTTGCCTTCATGAAAAACATCTCTGTGTGATTAATATCTGAGAGAGAATGTTCCTTCAGAGTTTTTGTTTGGCTTTAGATTCCTTATTTGTACTTTCGGTTTTATAGAGGTATACTTTCAAAATTAAGGATATTGGGCTTTTTTGGATGCAGACTTTGGCATGTCAGTGCATTCATGCATCCAATTGTTTTTGCGCTCTCTTAATTAGACACTATTGATTTCTTGATATAAAGTGCCATCTATTGAAAATTGTAAGTATTGTACATTCAATTATTTGGCTTCTTTTCTACCTTCCATCCACATACGGTCTTCTAAAGGCTGCAATCAATCTGAAATACTGAATAATCCAAAAATATTGATTAAAACCATCTTCTAGATACCAACATCTCAAAGCTGCTTTTAAAATTTTGATTAAAAGAAAAAAAAAACCAACCACAAAAAAACCTTGTCAAACTTTTAGTCTTTGTTTTCAACAGTTTGTTAACAAAAGTGTATGCAAAGGGTCAAAATGTGTTTAAAGGTATTTTTCACATGATGAGTGATGTTTTGTACATAAAGGACAGTAAATCAAATTATTTATTCAGAGCCTTGATCTCATATTCATTCCCCCTGCAAACTGCCTACTTCAGATTTGACTTTGGCTGCAAATTATAAACTTTGAGGGAAGTAGATTACTTTTCCTAAACAAGTATTTTAAAGCAAAATAATTGTCTCTACAGTACAAAACTTAATGTTGGATGCTTCTGAAACTGGGAATTACCATATAGACCTTATTCAAGGCACATGGTATTCCACTTGTTGGAGTCACTTGTATGATTCTAAGCCTTAACAGTCTGAACTGTAAGTGCTGGCTTTCATCAGAAGGTTTTCATATGTGTTCATAGAGTGTAGGGCTGGAATTTGTACACTGACTTGTTTCTGAAGTTTTAAGTTAAATGAATCCCTTGATAGAAAGTTACTTTAGGAGACAGTCTCTACATGAGGCACATGTTAGATGGAAGCGTGGTGTTCCAGCACATAGTAGTGAATTCATAGCTCATCAATGAATAAAACAATGCTTGCCAGCATCACTTAAAGATCCTGGGACTTTGCATGGGTGGGTGTTGTAGTTTGAACCCAGCCAGGCAGCACGTTCACCAACTCAACCCCTCCTTCCTAACCCCCCCCCCCCCCCCCCCCCCCCCCCCCCCCCCC
>NDXB01020439.1:0-18237 GCA_002631895.1 Agapornis roseicollis | reverse complement strand
GGGGGGGGCTGGGGGTGGGGGGGGGGGGGGGGGGGGGAGGTGGGGTTTGCAGGCATGCCTGCACCAGCTGCCTGCACTATCCCAGCAGAGAAAGGGGTGACCTGCCAAGGTGGCATCAAGAAACACTTCTCAGGATGATGCTTTTCAGCTCCAGCCCCTCTGTCCCCAGCCTGGACCCCAGTGACATCCTGTGCTCACCCCACAGGTGTGCCAGGGCCGTGTGGTGCTGGTCCTGACCTGGCAGGGCACGAACCCCCACCTGCGCTCCATCCTCCTCAACTCACACACCGACGTTGTGCCTGTCTTTGAGGTGCTGGGACAAGGGGAGGAATGGGATGGGCATGGGGGGGGAGACGGAGTGTAGAGAACAGGAGCTGGGGCCTGCTGTCTCCCTCTGCCATCATGGCTGCTCTTCCCTGCAGGAACACTGGACCTACCCACCCTTTGAGGCTGTTAAGGATTCTCAAGGCAACATCTATGCCCGCGGTGCCCAGGACATGAAGTGTGTCTCCATCCAGTGAGTGGAAGGCTCTGTGCCCACTGGGTGGGCATGGTGGTGGGGGTGCCTCTGATAGGTGCAGGACAGGATGCCACCATCCCCAAGGTCCCCCAGGGACTGAGGACCATCCCCTGTGGTCCTCAGTAGGGGCTGAGGGTGCCACTGCTTTATCCCCACTGAGGTTGCTCTGAGCACACCAGCCCCTCTCTTGAATGATGACCTGGCACTACCTTCACACTGCAGGTACCTTGAGGCCATCCGGAGGTTGAAGGCAGAGGGAAAGTGTTTTGCCCGCACCATCCACCTCACCTTTGTGCCTGGTGAGTCTCCGGGGTGTCCCCTCTTAGGGGGATAGAAGAGGCTGGCAGCTGGGTGATGCTCTGGAGTTCCCTGCCAGCCTCTCCAGATTTTGAGCTCCCCTAGCTCAGGGCTGGAGGAGTTTCCATGTCCAAGGACAATGGGTGCACTGGTGGCACCCAGGCTGATGTGGAAGGAGGACTGGGGAGGTGGTGGGCCGGGGGACACCCCGGTTCTTTCCTCCATACCAGGCTCTCCCCTGCAGATGAGGAGGTGGGTGGACACAAGGGCATGGAGATGTTCGTACAGCGCCCAGAGTTCAAAGCACTCAACGTGGGCTTCGCCCTGGATGAGGGTGAGTGGTGGTAGGGTTGTCACAGGGATGTGTCTCCTCTTGGCACACACCCCTCTGCCTGTTGGCATCAACCCTTGGGCACTGAGACTCGGCACGGATTCCAGGGACTCTCATGGGGTCACCTTCCCCAGCAATGACCCACACGGTGCCAGCCTGGAGGGGAAATGCTGCCAGGGCAGACAGAGCAGAGGGGGACATCATGGCACTTCTGCCCCACTGACCCCCTGTCTGTGCTCACCACAGGCCTGGCCAGCCCCTCTGACACCTTCAGTGTCTTCTATGGTGAGAAGAGCCCATGGTGTGAGTAACTACATGCTCACTGCCCCATCCTGGATGCTGAGACACTGGTGCCACCCGGGCTTTCTGCTCAATGCCTTCTCCCCAAACTGCTGCAGGGATAAAGGTGAAGTGCATGGGCAGCCCCGGGCATGGATCCCGCTTCATCAGCAACACAGCGGCTGAGAAGTTGGTAAGAGAGGGGGTACAGCCTGTGCACTCCCCTGCCTGCCCTGGGGCTGCCAGGCGCCTGCCGTGGGGCCAGTCTTCACCTGCTGCCCTTCCCTCCCCAGCACAAAGTCATCAGCTCCTTCCTGGCCTTCAGGGAGAGTGAGAAGCAGAGGTAGGAGACAGGCAGTGGGATGGCTGTGGTTTTAGTTTGATCCATGGAGAGGATCCTTGGGTTCCCAAGCCAGGCTCTGAACTGGCATCACCTCTCTGTGCCTTGGTTTCCCCATCTGGGGCTGGCAGCAGGGTGGGGGAGTGCTTTTCCTCCTCCTCAAGTGGCAGAGGGTGACTCTCCCTTGCATCCCTCGAGGCTCAAGTCCGACTCAAGCCTGACCCTAGGGGACGTCACCTCACTCAACCTGACCATGCTGGAGGGGGGTGTTTCCTTCAACGTGGTGCCTTCTGAGATGGTGGCTGGCTTTGACATCCGCATTCCACCCACCGTGGACCTGAAGGTGGGCACTGTGCTGGTCCCACAGTCTGGGAGTGGGTTGGGGGTAGCCTGCTCACACCCCTCCTCTGGTGTCTGCCTCAGGCCTTTGAGGAGCAGGTGGCCGCGTGGTGCCGGGATGCTGGGGATGGTGTCACCTATGAGTTTCTCCAGGTAAGGGGGTCTCAGCTACCTGGGTGCATCTTGCCCATCCCTTCCCTGCCATGTGCCCACCCTCTGCTCATCACCTGCCCTATTCGTCCTCCAGAAATGCATGGACCAACACATCACCTCCACTGAGGAATCAAACCCGTGGTGGAAAGCCTTCAGTGGGGTCTGCAGGGACATGTGAGTAGTGTCCCCAGGAGTGACAGGACCCTGATGGGGACATCCTCTGGCAGGAGCCAGGTGGTCCCCAAGGGTCTTGGGTCATGGCAGGGATTGGGATGGTATGCCCCATGCTGTGCCAAGGCATCTCCCTGTGCCTTCCTGAAAGGGATGGGACTGTGTACTGGAGGGTATGATCTTCCTGGCATGGTATCTTTGCCCATGGGGTGGCAGGGGGACAGGAGACCTGGCTGCTCCTGTGCCCATGCTGACACAGGGTCTTGCTTACTAGGAAGCTGCAGCTCAAGCTCGAGATCTTCCCAGCTGCCACTGACAGCCGCTACATCCGAGCGGTGAGTGCTGTGCCAGCCCACCCATGAGCTCCACACCGCGGTGAGACCTGCAGCTCCAGGCAGGAGCCCAGCATAGCCCCAGCCTCATCCTGTACCCCCATCCCCAGGCAGGACACCCTGCTATCGGCTTCTCACCCATGAACCGCACCCCGGTGCTGCTCCATGACCACAACGAGTTCCTCAACGAGCAAGTCTTCCTGCGGGGCATTGAGATCTACGCTCGCCTCCTGCCCGCCCTGGCATCTGTGCCCCCGCTGCCCTCTGAGGGCTGAGCACCCTGGCAAGGGGTGGGATGGGGGGATGCCAGCAGTGGGACACAAGGCTTTAAGAGGGGGCAGGGCATGGGCACAGCAGATGCCTGCCAGCATGGCATCATGCTGCATGGCTGTGCTCAGTGCTGCCCCAGTGATGATGCCTGTGCCGAGCATCTGGGTCTCAGCCAGCCACCCTCCTGGGGGTTGTGCTCCCCTTGCCAAGGTGCCATTAGAACCTTCTGTCCAGTGCCTCCTGCCTTTCCTTGTCTCAGTGACGCCATCTTGTCCCTGTGCCACCTCTGGCTGCACTGGCTCTGGGGTAAGGGTCTGGCCAATGCCTGGCCCTGCCTGCCCGTGCCTTGTCCTGCTCCCTGCCACTTGTCAGGGCAGCTGGGGCCAGTGCTGTGCATCAAGTCAATAAATCTTAGTGAGCACAGCCAGGGGCAGAGGTCTGTCTGTCTGTCCGTGGCATTGCTTGTAGGGTCTCAGGGAGCCCAGTCACAGCGGATTCCCAGTGGGGTCTGCTGGGTGCTCCCTGCTCCCCTGGGATCGCTGGGCTGTGGGACAGGGTTGCAGGCAGGATCCTGCCTGGGCAGGCTGCTAGGCTGCCTCAGGGTACTGGAGAATGCAGGAGCGGCTGATGATGCTGGGTTCATCCTGCTCCTTCCCTCCCATTATCTGCTGCTGCTGTGCTGTTCCCCCAGACCCTCAGGCCTGGGCAGGTAGTGTGCAGGTATGGGCAAGAAGCCTGTGCTTATCTGCCAGAACTGCTGTAAGCTGTATCTCCTCCTTGCTCTTTCCCAGCTCCACATGGCGCCCAGCACCCAGAGGTGCTGGATGTGTCCTGGAGCCACGCTGCTCCCCAGGGAAACTAGGGCAATGGCCAGCCCAGAGCTTGCTGAGTTGATTTGAGGTGGTTTTACCCTGGGTTGCAGAGTTACTCCATTACGAAAGTGGGAGTGTTGTGTGTGCTGTGGGGTGCTGTGGGGTCCTGCTTGCTGGCTGGATCCCCACTCAGGGTGCAGATGAGCACCCTTGCAGACAGGCAGCAGTGCATCCTCGCTGTCCTGTCCTTTGCTCTGTGAGTGCACCAAAACTGTATGTGGTACCCTGTGCCCCCCGCAATCCTGTGCAACCCCCTTCCCAACCAGCCTGGTGTCCCCAGCTTGCCTGGCCTCTGCGGTGGGATCCAAGAGCCCTGCACTTGTTAATGTTTGAGGGTCACCCCATGTTGAGCATCCTTCTAGGGGGACAGGCCCGTGTACCCTCTCCTGCTGCTTCAGAGGGCAAGGCTGGGGACTCCAGCTCCCCCCACCCCCCCTGCTCCTAATCCTCAGGGATAAGCCAGAGGCGTTGGTGGGGTCACTTTTGGAAGAGGGGTGTGCAGCAAAGCTTAAATAAACTGCTAGTGGCAGGTGATGATTTGTGGATGCACAGAGCTCTCACAGCCCCCAGGGTGAGAGGTGAGGGTCGGGCCGTTGTGGCCGTCGCGTCCCGCACGGCAGCCCCCGCGCATCCCCGGGGGCCGGGGCCGGGGCCGGGGCGGGTCGGGGCGGGCCATGGGCGGTCGGATGTCGGCCCCATAAATGCTCGGTGCCACCCTCAGCCCCAGGAGCTGCGGCGGGATGCGGGCGGCGGTGCCGGTGTCGGTGTGCGTGTGCTGGCTGGGGGCTGCGCTGCTGGCAGCGGAGCGCAGCCCGCCCCGGCTCCGCTTGTCCTACCGCGGTGAGTCGGGCCGGGGGCACCTGTAGCGGGCATAGGGGAGTCCTCAAAACCCCATCCACGGGGACCGGGAGGAGCCTTGGGGAGCCTCAGCTGCGCCCGAAGTGCGGGCTTGGGGGGTGGTTGAGGGGCACCTTGCGCTGGAGGCTCGGTTTGGGCTGGGGCTTCGGTGCGTGGCTGCTCTGCCGTTCGCCCCGCGGGATGTGTGCGGGGAGTGCCGAGGAGGAGGAGGAAGGGGGCAGCCGGTGATGGGAGGAGGGGATGCGCCGGGAGGCTCCGCGCCAGCCCTGCCGCTTCCCATGAGCGACCGTGTCCCTCGTGGAGGGGGGGGGGAACTGAGGCACGGCGCTGCCCTGGCACCGGCAGGGACTGACATGAGGATCGGGTGGGTGTTCCCCGGCGTGGGCATCCCTGTGCGTGCTCCAGGTCCTGCCCGCCGCTGGGTGGGAGCCGGGTGCTGCCTGGCAGGTCCCCTTGGTGCTCTTGGCCCGGGCACCCTGGGAGCCCCCCCGTGCAGGGCCGCTGGTGCTGAGGTGCCAGGCGGCTGGGGCGCAGCACGGGAATGCTTGGTTTTAATTACAGCTCTCCTTGTGATCCTGCTCTGGCTTGCTGCATCCCCAACTCTGCCAGCTTAATCCACAGGCTGCTTCCAGCCAAACTTGACAGAGGAGTCTGGAGCACTCCAATCTCCTTCTTGCCTAAAAGCAATGAACCTGCTCTAAAAAAACTTTAAATAGAATAAATCACATAATGCATATTTTCCTAAGGAGGGGAAAAGCCTGGGGTAGCCCAACTCTTGGAAAGCCCTGGGAGCTGCAAAGCACGTCCCTGTGCTGGGGAAAAGCTGTTCTCCCTCGTGTACTGCCCGGGCTGGGGGTCTCCTGCCCTGTGGCACGGGCTGGCTGCATCCCTGACTGTCTTGGGGCAGAGCAGGGAACCCCAGGAGCTCCCTCCCTGCTGAAAGGGGAAAGCTGAGGCACGCAGTGGCCCATCTTACCCTGGGAGGCAGCACGCACCCAGGGTGGCTCATGGCTCTACCCCATGGTGGGAATGGCAGGGTGGGAGGTCGGGGGTCCCAGCAGAGCTTGATGTAGGGCTCAGGGTCTGTCTGGGTGTCTGATCCGCTCCAGCACAAAGTCCATTCGTGCCATTCCTCAGGTGTGAGGGGCTCCCAGGGCTCTGCAGCCTCCCGTGGGGAGCAAATAACCTTTTGAAGCTGTTTTTATTTCCTTCTTAAGCTCATTATTCTGTTCCTTTTCCAAATTGGAAACAGAAACTGAGATTTCCCATGAAACAAATTCTGCCACCGCCTTCTCCCTGGGGGGCAGACAAAGAAAATTTCAATTAAAGCCATTGGAAGCCTCTGAAATGAAAACCAGGGTGCACTGAAGCTGCTTGTGCTTAGCTGGGCAGTGCTGGGTGTTGACTGGGGGGGGAATAGGGGAAGGTGTTGTGCTGTGGGTGCAGCACATCCCCAGCTCTCCCTCTCACTTAGAGGCACTCTTTTACTTCTTGCTTTGAGTTCCAGCGGTTGCTTGTGTAAGAGGGGAGGGAGCACTTTGCTGTGGTGTGGACTGGGAGCACTGCAGCACAGCCCAGTGCCCTTCTCGCTTCCCACTGTCCCTCCCAAGGGATACCCCCCAATTGAGGGATGACTCCTATAGGACCCCCATCCTGGGGTAAAGGGATCCCGGTGATGTATGAGGCATGGAAGGGTGCTGCTCCCTGGGGAGGTGAAGCCAGGGAAGAGGAAGGGCCTGGAGCCTGTGTAACCTGAGGCACCAGGAGGAATTTGCCAGGGCTGGGGGAGAAGGGGAAGCCTCTCCTGGAACAATACAAGGAGCCCTCTGACTTTGCCAATGTTATTCTGAGCTGGGAAAATATTATTGCTGGGCAAGAATAGAGGGAGATGACAGATTTTTCCCGGCCTGGGCCCGGCGATATGGGAGAACCGGAGACCCTGGGAGGGCACAAGGAAGAGGGTGCCCTGCCCCGGGGAGATGGGGTGGAGGGGCCCTTGGTGCCAGCTCTGCTTGCAGGCACAGGGATCTTCCCAGTGAGTTGCTGTGGCTGTGTTCCTCCATATCACCAGCATCACCAGTTACGGCACTGGGACTGCCTTGAGTGACTTGGTGCGATGGGAGCTGTGTGTGATGGGGTGGAAGTGGCTGTGGTCCCACAGGGACTGCTTCTCTTACAGATCCCGGCAGAAGCATTTCCTGCCAGATGGGGCATTGCATCGCTGGCCGTCTCCTCACTGGAGGTGATAAACTTCCCTCCAGCAAGAGCACGGCTTGGTACCCCCCTCTCATGGGGACATGTGTGGGGCTTGCGCAGGCTGGGGTTTCCCTGGGGTCAGCAGTGGCAGCATTCCTCAGAGAGGGTGTCTGGGGACATGGCTGTGCTCATCAATGGTGCTTTGTCCTCTTCCTCCTCCCCAGCCACTGGACTGGGTTTCAGAGCCGGGTGAAGCTGAGCTGCTCCCTCTTGCCCTGTCTGCAGCAGCTGGGTGGGCGCCACCGTGACGGGGTTTGCAGCTTGCTGACCCTGAAAGTCATTTCCCACCAGGACCCAGTCTCACCACTGCCCCCACGGCGGCATCACTGCGAGGGTCCTCTTGGCATCTGACAGGACTCAGGATTGGATCTGCCTTGGGAGCCTTGACTGTCAGACCCTGTTGTTCTGGAATGTGATGTCCACCCCAGAGACACAGTGTCCCTGTGCCGGTCCAGCTTCTCCCCGGGTGCTGTCCCCATGCCATGGCAGGGAGGAAACCAGTGAGGTCTGGTGGTGCCATCGAGGTGTGGTGGTGACGGTGGTGGGCTTTGTGTGCTGGTTTCCCCATGGCACTGGCTGAGTGCCTGCTATTGTATCCCTGCCTGGCACCTGGTGGGGGCAGTACCTGCTTTCTGCCCACCCTGTGCCTGCTCTTGCCACCCTCCCGTGCTCCGTGTGCACCCAGCCTGGAGCTGACAGCATGGCACAGCCTTTGCCAGGCTCTCACACACCTGACTTGCTGTGGCACGGATGTGGTAGAAGCCTGGGGTGGCTCAGCCAAACCTTGCTGGGCAAGGTGAGGCAGGGATGGAGGTGGATGCTGCTCTCCGCAGCAGCTGGGAGCAGCTCTTCTGCTCTGAGTTAGTCAGAACTAGCAGCTCGAAGGGACCCTCCTGTCTGTGCCCATTGCAGCCCTCCAGTTGCCTCTTCAAAAAGCCAGGAGCCCTTAGTGTGGGCACCGGGGTGGGGGTCTAAGTGTCCTCTTGTGTTTCCCAAAAAGGTTTGAAGGGTGTTAGGGGTGGACTGATGCTTTCCATCCCTCTCTGGCAGACGTTTTGGGAACCAACCGCTCCGTCCTCTTCTTTGGCCACCGAGGCTTCCTGGGCTTCCGCTCCCTCTACCTGGATGAGTACCGTGACCGGCTCTTCATTGGGGGAAAGGACGTGCTCTACTCCCTGCTCCTGGACAGGGCCAATGCAGACGCTAAGGAGGTGAGCTAGGTCCTGCTGAGCACCCCGGGGGCTCTGTCCCTGCCCTGGCCCCTGTGCAGCCCTCCCCTCTGTGTGAATGGTGCCCAAACAAGCCAGTTGAAGTCACCCTGAAACAAGACCTGCCCTGGGGATGTCTGCATCTCAAACATGCTGAAATACATCAGAACACTTGCACACTGGTGGTGCAGCCCCACTGGTGGTTCCTGGGTGCTGAGCTGGCTCTTGGACCCCACTCTCCTAAAAAGCTACCACTGGGAGAGCAAGTGCTGCCTGGGCATCCCCTTTGTGGGCCAAATATACAGCTAAAAGCCTGCCAGAGACATTTGCTAACAGCATCCCTCATTGCAACAAGCTGTGCCAGGGCTCTGCTGGCAATGCTCCTGGCTGGGAGAGGTGATGGCCGACAGTGGACAATGCTGGAGGTGGTTCCTCTCCTCCTTCACACTCTCCACTTTGACTTTGTTTTTTAAACATGGATGCTTCTAGCCAAGGAAAGTGGAGAAGGAAATGAAGTGCCCCTCGGTGTGCTGGGTCACTGCAATGGGGTCAAGGGCTTGTGTACCCAAGCTGCCCTTGATCTGAGAGCAGCCAAAGGCTGAGGGGGATTTGGGGTCCATCATTCCCTGCTGTCACACAGCACCCCTTCCCAGGCCACCCACAAGTTGACCCTCTTCCAGGCCACCTCCAGCCATCCCCTGCATGACCACCTGAATCCAGCTGTGGATGGGACTGCCAGGGGGCATCTCCTGAGCAGGAAGGATCCTGCCCTGGGCTGCAGGGTGGGCTCTGGGAAGCTGTTGGTCTCTCACACTGTCCCTCTCTCCTTCCCCATGCCATTGATAGCCTGGGGACTTGTATTTGCAAAGCTGGGTCCCTGCTTTCCTCTCTCCTTGCTCCAACATCTACTTTGTGTTCCAGATCTACTGGCCACCCCTCCCTGGGCAGACAGAGGAGTGCTTTCGGAAAGGGAAGGACCCAGGGGTAAGACTTGCCTCATGTGTGCTCTGCCCTGAGCTGGGGGGGGTGGGGTGGGGTGTTCCCTGTGTGGCTGAGCAAGGGACCATCCCTGGGATGAGGGAAACCGAGGCAAGGAGTCAGCAACCAAGCCTGGCCATGTGAAACTCTTGCTCTGGAACCAGTAAATCCCACTTCCAGGGCTCTGCTCAGCCTCACGGCTGCAGAGTGGCAACCAGTGTGCCCCAGACATGGCTGCACTGAGGAGGGACCACCGGGATCCTAGACCTGAGCTCAGAGGGACCAAAAGCCCTGAGCTGTGCTCCAGACCCCAGTGAGGTGTTCTCCAGCAGTGGGAAATCTGTAACTCACTCAGGTTCAGTGATCTCGCTCCAGACCTCATGCCTCTTTGCACCCCCTCTCCCCAATATGAGACAGGACAATGGTGGGGACAAAGCCCCCGGCTCCGCCTGCCCAGACACACTGCTCCTGGGGGTCCCCATCCCTCTCTGTGTGTTTGTTTTCCAAGCTCTCACCGACAGATCTGGGCCGGGCCAGGCTTGAGCCTTTATTTTTCTTGAACATATATTTTTTTTTAACTTGTTATTTTAGAGGCTCTTTTCTAAGGGAAAATAAACAGTGGGAAGGCTGGGAACCCCCGGAGTGGCTCAGTGGCGGTGTTCCCAGCAGACGAGGGGCCTCACATCCCACCAAGGGGGATAATGGGGGGTAGGCGGTGGCTGGGGGTAGGCGGTGTCTGGTGGCAGCTGGTGATGCTCAATGAGAGAAGGAAGGGAGCCCTTTTCCAGTGGGAACTGCCAGGAGAGACTGCGCAAGGTCAGAGGTGCACATCTGCATCCCCAGGGATGTCATTGCTACCAGTCCCTGGTAGCATGGGACAATCCCAGATCAGGCCTGTCCTGGAGGCAGACAAGGATGCCTGTAGGTATCCGTCTCCGTCTGCCGTGTTTCCTCCTTTTGTTTCACCCCTGCGTAAGCAGGAATGGGACATGAAAGGACATCCCTGCATCTGGTCACGTCCTGGGCGCTGGGAAGAGGAGCATTCCCAGGCATCTGGGGCTTGGTGTAGGAGCTGCTGCCACTGGGATCTGCTGGGCAAGTGGCATTTGCTCCCGCGGCTGGCAGAGGCTATGTGATGGCGTGAGCACTCAGGATCATGTGTGATTCTGCTGGATGCTCTCGGTGGCAGGGTCAGTGAAAAGCCCTGTCCTTTTGCAATGGCTGGGGCCCACCCAGGTGAAGTCTATGCCAGCCCTGCCAGTGGGTGCCAGCTGCCATCTGGCATCCCCAGCACTGGAGGGAAGGCAGAGGTGGGCGTAGCGCAGTGAGCCAGGGCTGGGACTCACCCATTGTCACAGTGCCCCAGGCAGAGACAGAGAGCTGGGTGTGGGTGAAGCACCGAGACCCCCCAACCCTTCTCCTCCCCTGTTGTCCCCCCAGACTGACTGTTCCAACTACATCCGTGTGCTGCACCCCTACAACCGGACACACTTGCTGGCCTGTGGCACAGGTGCCTTCCACCCTGTCTGCGCCTTTGTCAATGTGGGGCTCCGTGGTGAGGTAGGGCAGCACCATGGTGGGGTGTCCATCCTGAGCATCCCTGACAGGACACCCCTGGGAAGTAGATCCCTATAACCTGCCTCCCTCCTGGGAGGCTTCAGGACTGTGTGGGAATGCTGGATCTGGTGTTTGTCCCATGCTGAATACTGGGGGTGCATGTCAGGGGCCAGCTCCCTGTTGCCCCTTTGCACTTGTGTTGCTCCCTCCCCAGCTCCTCCACCTTTCTGGCCTGGCATGGCCTTTTCATACATGTCCCTGGGGCTGGTGTCTTGCCAGGGTAGTGGTGTGGGTGGCGTTTCCTCCTCTTCCAGCTCCCTGCTCATAAATCAAGTTGGCCAGGGTGGAAGCACAGGGCCCCCTGTTCCCACCTTGCAGCTTGGTGCTGTGCAGGCAGTGGGAACCCTGCCCTGTACTATGATGCCTCCAGCCAGGCTGATAGGCAGATGGTGGGCTGGCAGGTCCCTCTGGCTTGTACACATCCTGTTGGGATCAGACTTGCCTCAGAAAGCACAGATCCTGCTTCCAAGACAGTCCCTTTGGGGCTGCAGCGACTTGCAGCAAGGTGCCTTTGAGCTGGGCAGGAACCAGCGCCAGCCCCTGCATTCCCAGACACGTCCCCACTGCTGGGACATGTCTTGGGGCTCACCTGCCTGCTTGCCTCTCCAGCACACCTTCAGCATGGACCCCACCAGCGTGGACCCTGGCCGGAGCAGATGCCCGCACGAGCCCAGCGGTGCTTTTGCCAGCACCCTCATTGGTGGGTTGTCTTCCTCAGGTGCTGAGAGCCTTTGGGGTGCCGGGACCAGGGATGGTCCCTGTGCAGCCAGGGCTGGTGCTCAGCACCACAGGGGATGCTTGTGCAGGTGGGGAGCTGTACACTGGCCTCACCGCAGATTTCCTGGGCCATGACCCTGGCATCTTCCGCAGCATGGGCACCCGCTCTGCCTTGCGCACTGAGGTGGACCAGCGCTTACTCAATGGTAACAGCACCCCTCTACCCCTTCATCCCCCTGGCTGGCCTAATTCTGGGGATCAGGAGACTTGCAGTGGCTGGGGCATCCCCCATGCCAGGTATGAGCAAGGGAAGGCACTGGGGCAGCAGGGTCTGGGAGTCCCCCTGGCTGGCATCCAGCCGTAACATGGTGTGAGGGGTCCAGAGATGGTGGCTGTGCCCTCTCGCCCCTGATGTGGCCAGCTCTTGCTCGTAGACCCCAAATTTGTGGCAGTTCACATGATCCCAGACAATGATGATCGGGACAACGACAAAGCCTATTTCTTCTTCACGGAGAAGGTGGTGGAGGCAGACAGCAAGGAGCACACCATTGTCAGCCGGGTGGCGCGGGTCTGTGTGGTAAGATGCTGGTGGAGACTGCAGGGGATAGGGATGTGTCAAGTCACAGCAGTGACTCTGATGCTCCCTGTCCCTGCAGAACGATGCTGGTGGCCAGAGGGTGCTGGTCAACAAGTGGAGCACCTTCAACAAAGCCCGTTTGGTGTGCTCTGTCCCTGGCCCCGATGGCATAGACACCTACTTCGATGAGCTGGGTAAGGGATGCATGGAGCTGGAGACCTCACCAGGGTTGGTCCCACAGCTGGTGGCTTCAGGAAGTCTCTGAGCTTCCAGAAGAAACCCTATGGTTTCATCCCCAGAGGATGTCTTCTTGCTGAGGATGAAGGATGGGAAAAGCCCAGAGATCTACGCCCTCTTCAGCACCACCAGGTGGGTGTTCCAGCTCCAGCCTCTGCAGACATCCAGCCGCAGCCACCCATGACCTGCCCTGTCACTATCACCATGTGGCTGCTGGCTGTCCCCCAACCTCCACCAGCTCTGGTCCCTACAGTGATGTCAGTGTTCCCATGCTCCAACTGATGCTGTTGGTGCCAAGCATGGCTCTGCTCACCTCATTCACTGTCCCCTTTCAGCCACGTCTTCCAGGGCTCTGCTGTTTGTGTGTACCGCATGGCTGACATCCGGGAGGTCTTCAATGGGCCCTTTGCCCACCGAGAGAGCCCCCACCACCAGTGGGGTGCCTACGAGGGCAGGGTGCCCTACCCACGGCCAGGCGTGGTGAGTGGATCCCTGGAGCTCTGGGTCCCTTCTGCTCCTCTGACTGCTCTTTGGGGGTGGTGTGGATCTGATCTCCCACCTTATCATCTCCTGGGGTCGGCTCCATATGGGATTCACCCCAGGACAGCTGGCAAAGGGATGGAGAAGATGGGTCCCAAGTTCGAAGGCACGGAGGGACCCAAGCCAGCTCTGCAGGGTGATGGAGGGGGAAGGAGGGATGGGTGCTGGGGTGGCTCAGCTGGTCCCCTCTCATCCCACAGTGCCCCAGTAAGACGACCAACCAGCCCCGGCGGCAGTACAGCACCACCAAGGACTTCCCCGACGAGGTGCTCCACTTTGCCCGCGCTCACCCTCTCATGTACAAGCCCGTGTATCCCCGGCACCGCCGACCTCTCCTGGTGAAGACCGACCTGCC
The DNA here is from genome assembly GCA_002631895.1 of Agapornis roseicollis. Taxonomy (NCBI): domain Eukaryota; kingdom Metazoa; phylum Chordata; class Aves; order Psittaciformes; family Psittacidae; genus Agapornis; species Agapornis roseicollis. Next base: position 4,990 of record NDXB01020439.1, on the reverse strand, counting down.
CCATCGCCTGCACCAGCTTGTGGTGGACCGGGTGGAGGCTGAGGATGGGCAGCACGATGTTCTCTTCCTTGGGACAGGTGAGCAGCAGGAGCAGCGCACAGGAAGGAGCCTTGGTGCTGGGGCTACCAGTGAGCAAGCTGCTGGGGTGTGCGATGGCAGAGTGCTCACACCTCTGTCCTCCCCACAGATGCTGGCTCTGTGCTGAAGGTGGTGGTCCTGCAGAAGACAAGCTTGTCCACAACTGAGGAAATCGTCCTCGAAGAGCTGCAGGTTTTTAAGGTGCCGTTTGCTGTCCCACTTGCAAGGGAGGGAGGCAGCGGAGCTTGCTTGGGTTGGGGACACACATGGGCTCAGGGCTCTCACCATACTGCTGGGCACTGGGAGGTCTCAGAGCTGCAAGGGTAGAGCGTGACTGGCACATTCCTGTGCCCTGTGAGAGCCCTGAAGAAGCTGCATGAGCTGGGCATTTCGTGGTGAGGTTTATGCCAGCCTGATGTCTGCTTTCATCCCCTGCAGGCACCTGTGCCCATCACCCAGATGGAGATCTCTGTCAAACGCGTGAGTACAGACACAGCTCAGCCATGGGGCTGGGGACAGAGCAGGTGACCTGAGGGACTGAGCTGTTGTCACCAGCCCCTCAAAGCCCACATGGTGCTTGCCCTGGTGGAGCACCCTGGGTGCTGTGCCCATGGGGGCTGCCAGCATCACCATCTTGGTGCTGTTCTTCCAGCAAATGCTCTATGTGGGTTCCAGCCTGGGGGTGGCCCAGGTACAGCTGCACCAGTGCGAGACCTACGGCACGGCCTGTGCCGAGTGCTGCCTGGCCAGGGATCCCTACTGCTCCTGGGATGGCAGCGCCTGCACCCGGTACCAGCCCCCTGGCAAGCGCCGCTATCGCCGCCAGGGCACTCACCACAGTAACCCTGTGCACCAGTGTCTGGACCAGAACCTGACTGGTGAGAGACTGGGGGGCCCACAGGCTGCAGGGTTGTCCAAGTGCCCTGAGATGTCCTGGCACCCACAGCCCTTGGCATGGGCTGGGGCACCTTCATCTCCCCATCCCATAGACCAAGGGGTGCCCCAAGAAAGGGTGGGTGCTGCAGGGCTTTGTCCCCAGGGAGAGGCGGAAAAGGGGACTGGAGCCACATGGGTCCAGGGTTGCTGACTCCCAGATGTGGGAGCCTGGCACTGCTCTCCCTGTGAGCCTATGTCTCTCTTTGCCCCAGTGGATGATTTTGAGAGCGTTGAGGAGAAGGTGCTTTACGGGGCGGAGAACAACAGCACCTTCCTGGAGTGTGTGCCCCGGTCCCCGCAGGCCAGCGTCCAGTGGTTTGTCCAGAGGCCCCCCGACGAGCAGCGGGATGAGGTGAGGCTCCCCCTGCACCTCCCTTGCTCCCTGTGAAAGGACATGGGGGTGATACAGGGCTGGACCTGGGCCCCCCAACCTCACTCTGGCCAACACCAACAGGTGAAGACGGATGATCGGATCCTGCAGACTGAGCAAGGGCTGCTCTTCCGCAAGCTGCACCGGCATGACGCTGGCATCTACTACTGCAAGACACTGGAGCATGGCTTCACCCAGACGGTGGCCAAGACTGCTCTGGAGGTGATTGCGAGCCAGCAGCTGGCACACACCTTCCCCCGGGAGCGCTGGGATGAGCCCCCACACCTGCCTTGTCCTGAGCCCTGGCTGACACCACAGGCTCCCAAAGCCTGGTTCAAGGACATCATGCACCTCATCAGCTCCCACAGCCTGCGGCGGGTGGAGGAGTACTGCACCCGCTTCTGGTGCGGCAGCCGCCCCTACCACCGCAAGAGCAAGCTGGGCCAGGACAAGCACACCATGGCTGGTGTGGACAAAGGCAAGAAGGGGCGGACGGCCAAACTCCACAGTGAGAGGAGCCGTGTGCCCCGGGAAGCAGTGGCCACTTAGAGAAGGCAGGGTAATGGATGTGGGTGAGGACCAGCTCCCTGTGCTGTGGGAGGTCCCGGGGGCCTCCTGCCCTCCTGGCATTCCTGGCCATAGTGGATGGGGTGGCAGGGCCAGCTCCTGGGGAGGTCCCTGTTCCCTCAGTGGCTGCAGAGCCACCTGAAATGGGTGGCATGATGGGATGTATTGGCCAATCGCCTGCTCTTCCTGGGTGCTGTGGCTGATATGGGGCTGTGGGCACCAGGGCGGGTTGGGGCTCAGGGCATGCAGTGCCACTACAGTCCCTGTGTCACCCAGGGAGCTTGCTGGTTGGCTTTCTCTGCAAATAAAGGGCCCAAGTGTGGCACTGCAGGGAGCAGCTGATGGCTCCAGGTTCTTTCCATGCCAGCTGTGGTCCTGGGACAGATGATGCCTCCTCCTACAGCGGCAGGAAAACTGAGCATCACCCCAGAAAGCCTCTGTGCCCTGGATGAGCCCTGTCATCCGCTGCGCAAGGGTTGCCACAGCTGTGGCGGGGCCTATCCTGTGGACAGGACACCTTCCAGCCTTGCCAGCAACACCAGGACACAGTCAGCTGTGGCTGGGTGCAGCTTCCCCTTCCCCTCTGTTCCCCTTCCAGCCACAGACCGTTTTAAGGCTGGGCAGGGCCAGAGAGGAAAGCAAATGGCTAAGAGCAGGTTGAACCCATTCCTGGGTAAACATGAGAAGCACCAATGCCACTGTTGTCACTGTGCCAAGGTGGGGGTAGGGACATGCAGAAGGTGGCCCCAGCACAGTCTGGGGGCCTGCATCCCAGTCCAGGTGTGTTTCTGGTGGTTGGTGGCCCTGGATGGGACTAAGCTGGTTTGGGTGGGCTGATGGAGCTAAACCAGCATCCAGGGCCTCTCCCAGATGCAGGGCTGGGGGGTGGGTGTATGGAGAGCATCTGTAGGCTGCAGGCACCATCCAGGCTGCAGGCAAGGTGCTCGCCTGCTTTCCTCACCCCGACGTGAGCTCACTCCTCTCACCCGGTCAGCCTGGGGTGATAATGATCTCCCCCTTCCTGAGGCAAGGCCGCCCCACACAATGGTGTGAACCGCAGCCCTGCCAGGACGGGCATTGTTCACAGGCAGAGGAACGGGAAAGAAAACTAATAATAATAATAATTAAATCCCCTAAATAGCTCACAAAAAGCCAGGCCATGATATCATCGCTCCTCCCTCCGTGTGTGTGTGTTTGTGCTGCAGCAGCGGAGCCACAGTGTCTTTGATGGGAGCAAAGTCCCCCCGCAGAGCTGCTTTGTCCATGGTGTACCTGTGGACATGAGCTGCGTCTCCTGACCCTCTTCTCCAGCAGCCTCAGAGTGCCTGCATGGCTGTTTCCTGGGGTGGGAGCAGTGTGGTGGGGCTGGCGGGCTGGGACACGTCCTGCAGGGAGGGGAGCAGAGCCGAGCTGGTAGCACTGATCTATGTGCCAGACTGGAGCCAAGCACAGGGATTTGGTTAATCGCAGCCCTGGGGAGAACAGGAGAACTATAGGCAGCAAGTAAAGACATGGAGAGACATGGGTGTAAAGCCAGGTATAAGAGACAGAAGTCTGACTCCTCAGGGCCTAGATTTAATGGCTTTGCACGTGCTTCAATGAGCCACGCCACTGAAATGCCTGCACTCTGTCGTCTCTGAGCGAGAGGCAGAGCAGGAGCTGGGCTGCACATCCCAGAGGGGCAGCAAGAGGGAGTCCTGAGGCCTTTGCTGCATGCGGGACCTGTCCCCAGGGTGAGGTGCAAAGGCTGAGAGTGATGCAGGGCCCAGTGATGTTTCAAACTGAGAGGGAACAACGACCAGAAGAAACCGGTCCCAAAAGGGCCTCCCCCTCCTGCTGAACCTCCATCAGTCCCTGCTTCACCTGGCCCTCTGGGGCAGATTTACATCAGTGAGGCTGAAGTAGGAGGGCTTTGCCAGGGGTGCAGGCACGGTTCTGCAAAACTTACATTCCAGCCTTGTCTCATGATAACCACTCACAGAGGCAATTTGGATCCCTCAGAATCCCAGGGGCTGAATGAATGAGGATGATCAGGGGACTGGTGCATCTCCCATACGAAGACAGGCTGGAAAGAGACAACTTGGGAGGCAGGTACCACGTTGCTGCCTCTGGTCTCTGCTGCATGAGGCTCACAAGCCCTACCTGAGCCTCGGCACTGCTGCCCCAGTGGGGCGAGGGGCGCGCTGTGGGATGGGGTGTGTGTGGGAACAGCCGCAGAACAAAGCCGTGGCGGGGCCGGGTGCAGCGCGAATCCGGTTCCTATTTTTAGCACGTTTCCTAAGGAAGTGCAGTGCAGGGGCTCCTGTGCACTCCAGGAGTGCCTCTGCGGCGGCACCAGCAGAGCTGCTGGGGGGTGACGGTGGTGCTGCTGCCACAACCTCCCTGGGAGCCCTCCCACTGCAACGTGGGGCAGCAGAGCTCCACACACAGAACCGCCTGGCCTGGGCAAGACCTCTAGGATCACCAAGTCCAAGCCTTATCCCAGCACTGCCAAGTCCATCACTAACCCGCGGCCTCATCTACACAGTGTGTGCACACCTCCACGGATGGTGACGCCAGCACTGCCCTGGGCAGCCTGTTCCAATGCCTGAGCACCCTCTCTATCATATTCAGTCTAAACCTCCTCTGGTGCAGCTCGAAGCCGTTTCTTCTTGTCCTGTCATTCATTACTAGGGAGAAGAGACCCACCCCCACCTCTCTCCAGCCTCCTTTCAGGTAGTCATAGAGAGAGAAGGTTCCCCCTGAGCCTTCTCTTCTCTGGACTAAAGCCCTGCCAAGCTCCCTCACTTGTTCCCCATCACACTTTGCTCCAGGCTCCTCACCAGCTTTGCTGCCCTTCTCTCTTTTGTAGTGAGGGGCCCAGAACTGAACACCGGAATCGAGGTGCAGCCTTGCCAGTTCTCAGTACAGGAGGCCCAGACCCATCCCGCTGCCACCATCCCCAGAACCAGCCCCAGCCCCATCCCGCTGACACCAGCCCCAGAACCAGCCCCATCCCGCTGCAGCCCCAGCCCCAGCCCCATCCCTCTGACACCAGCC
>NDXB01020437.1:0-12373 GCA_002631895.1 Agapornis roseicollis | reverse complement strand
GGGGGGGGGGGGGGGAGGAGACAGAGGCAGCCATCCCCATCACCAAGCCCATGGGATAGAGGAAGGGAAAGTCCTGGCTGGGATAGGGCCAAGGGGGCTGAGCCCCACAGCTGGGTCCCACAAAGCCCAGTGTGGGGCTGGGGCCACCTCAGCAACCAGGATGGGGGCGAGGGATCAGGGCAGGTTGTTTGGGCAGGGAAGGGGATGGGGACGAATGGAGGGGTCTGTGATGGAGGCCAGGTGGGTCTGGGTGCCAGGCAGGCTGAGCTCCATGGAAGAGCTGGGCCAGGCATAGATGGGGGAAACTGAGGCACGGGGTTGTGGCAGCAACCAGGGAGAGAGTCCCATGGTCTCCATGGATGCCATGGAGAACCATGCCGGGGCACCTCTGGCTCTTGGGCACCCACCAGTGCTGGTGGGACATGGCAGTTCCCAGGCAGTAAAGGCTAGAGGGTGGTAGTCCTTGCAGCAGGAATGCTCCGGGAAGAGGTTCCGGTCCATAACCACACTCTGCCCGGGGTGCAGGGGCTATTGGGTCCCCTCCCCCGTATCCAGAGAGTCTTGGCACGCAGCAGGATGGGAGCAGCAGGCGCGGAGCAAGCGCTGTGCCGTGCTGGCATCTCCCCTCCTCTGAAAGCTGGTTGCTGATTTCACTCCGGCTACCAGGAAGAGGGAGGGAGGTGGCTTTGGAGTGGGGAGGACTCGTTTGAGCATCCATTTTTAATGAGCTAGATATCTATTTTTCCCCGAGCTGGCTTCCCCCACATTGATCCTTCGCCATGCGCCGGGCCTGCTCCCCTCCCCGTGCCAGCAGCTCCCCATGCAGTGGGGAGCAGCAGAATGAGCATCCCCAGGGCTGGGAGCCTCCTTCCTCCCCAGATCCTGTTCCTGGGGATGGAGGGACCCTCTCTTGGGCCATGTGGCACATATGGGATGGCAGATGGAGAGAAAAGATCCCCTTGTCCCCTCTGGTGGGGTCAACTCCATGTTGACCATCCCATGGGGATGTGGCCACGCTCCAGCCAGGAATAGGGCTGGAGTGGGATCGCTTTGAGTTGGGGGGCTGGATCCCGCCTTCATGCTTTGCAGATTTGAGCTGTGCCTGGCTCAGACTCCGGCAGCTCCATGGCAAAACCATGGCACTATTCCCATACCTCAGTTTCCCAAGCCATCTCCAAGCCTTTCCCTGTTGCTCCCCACTGCTGCCTGTGCAGATGGATCAGCGCCCGGAGAAGGGAAAACGGGATTCTGGATGCGAGTGGGTGTCGATGGTGTGGGAGGAGAAGGATGGAGTGCGCGGGTGTGCGGGGCTCCCTCAGCAGCATCCCACCTGCAGCCAACCTTTGCCCACCCACCACAGGGACCACGCACACTTGTTCTGAGTGCTCCACAGCCAGCAGTGCTGAGGGCTCAGGACATCAGAAGCCCTTTCTCCAGGCTTTCTCTCTGTTGGAATGGGACCTGTGCCCAGCTCCTGGCTGGGGAAGCAGGATCAGGCTCTTGCTTTTGCTCCCAGGGTGCAGCTTTTCGGAGCTTGTGTTGGCATTTAGAACTCACAGCTGCCTGCAGCAAGGAGCTCTGGGTGCCCCAGCGTCCCATGAACCTAGTGCTGTTAGCTCCATGCTGGAAGAGTGCTTGGCCAGCTTGCCTCAACCCCGGCTCCTGGCCAGACTCCTGAGCCTCAGGGCAGAGGGCATCGCTGCTTGCTTGGCTGTTGCCTTTTCTGGAGGGATGAAGGGGGTTGAAGAAGAAACCTGAGTCCCAGCAGTGCCCAAGAGGACATCTGTGTCCTGGGGAGAGGGGGCTCAGTGGCAGCCACGGGCCATGGTCTCCGTTATCCTTGTGGGATCTTGCATTTTTGTTCACCCCTTTCCTGGCCCAAGAGGGACAAAGAGAAGGGCTGTGACACACTCGGTGCTGTCGGTTGAGCTCCGGCTGGGTTTGTAGTGAGGGGAGGCCAGGCTGGGCAGGAGCTGGCACAAGAGGAGCTGTTCCCTCTTCCCCTGCCCTCAGTTGGTGGGGAAATAGGCAAAACTTGGCTGAAGGACAAGCATCTTCCCATGGTGCTGAAGAGCCGGGACCTCCAGAGGAGGTTGAGGTCCAGCTCTGCCCTGATCTGGGCACTCTGTGCTTTGCTTGGGCAGGGGGTTCCTCCCAAGGGGATGTGGGGCTGCCTGGGGTAGGGAGGGAGGTCAGGGCTTGATGTCTGGGGAGATTTGGGTCTTAGCAGAGAAGATAAATGCTGCTGCAGGAAGGGCTTGTGGCAGCTGGAGCAAGGAAGTTTTGCCTGGCCAGGCCGGGGGGGGGGCTGGTGCTCTGCCTCCTCCCTACAGTTTCCCATGCTGAGAGCTTGGGTGCAGGAGCTGCACCTCCTGATGCGGCCGGACGTGAGCTGTTCTCTCAGCCAAACAGAATGTGGTGGGTCCAGAGCAGAGTTTGGCTTGGGCACCTCAGCCCGCATTTCCCCAGCTCCCTGGGCACAGGGCTGACCCCACAGAACCTGGCTTCAAGTCTTGCTGTGGGACCTGGGGCAGAGCAGTGCTGGGGATGCCTGGTTGTGACAGCTCCACTGCCTGGCCATGAGCTGCCTGAGACTCCGCAATGGATTCACCAGCCTGACAGCAGCATCCAACAGGAATGGGACTCAAACCAGTTGTTTTCCTAGCCTCTTTGTCCACTGCAAGGTGGGATACACTCTTTGGTGTTCTTGGGAGCCAACAAGGGAGCAGGAAAGCTGCTCTCAGCCCTCCAGACTCCCAAGGAGTTCTCAGGGTAATCTCAGGAAGGAGTTTCCTGGCTCCCATCACACAAATGGCAGGTCTCCAGGGCCACACGGAGCAGCAAGGTCTTTCCCCACCACGAATTCCTGGCTTGTGCAGTGGGGGAATAGGCAGCACTGAGTTTGGAGCTGTGCTCTGAGCCTCTCTCAGCTGACTTGTGTGAGTGCTGAGCCCTGGATTGCAGATCCACCTCTGCACACACAAGTACAGCTTCTCTCTCCCCAAACACAGTCACTGCCCCTCCAACTCCAGGGCCTTCTGTAGTTCCTTCACATTCCTGGAGTGATCCAAGCCCTCTGAGGTGACTTGGCCTTGGAGGACAGTGGTCATACGTGCACTATTCACAGCACGGCAATGGTCTGACTTGGTGGGTAAGAGCAGGAGGCAGCTCCCACCCCATTAAGCACTGCTGGGGAGGGCAATCTTTGTGGTGAGATGTCTTTATTACTACCATGCACTTTGGCCTGCAGGTTCAGGCCTCCAAAGCAAGACCCTGCCTGGCATTGCTGCTGGTTGGGATGTGGCGTTAGAGCTGAGGGAGTCCTGGAAAGCTGTTCCCCACAGGAGTGCTGGACAAAAGCCTTGCCACAGCACCACATCTCGGGTGTGTTTTCTCTGCCTGTAGATCAACTTGATTTGCTGCATTAGTAAAAATAGATGGGCTAATGAATTCAGCTGATGCAACCCTCTGTGTGTGTGTGCGTGCATGCGCTTCTCTCTGTTTGTGTGTGGATGTGTGCATGTACGTGTGCAGCTGAACACCAAGGCTCACATCAGGTGCATCCGCCAGCTCCTGGGGCTCTGACGAGGTGATCGTGTGTGTGTTTGTGTGTGTGTGTGCAGGAAGCTGTGAGTGATGGCTGCTTGCTGCTGAGCAGCTCTGCCACCGAAGCAGTGGTTCAACAGAAAGGATCTTGCAGCAGGTTTGGATTCTGCTGGCAGGACAATAACAGGGCTTCGCAGCAAGAGAGGGGACTGCGGGGACCTGCTGGGGCCACAGCAAGGATCCCACAGGGACCTGAAGGGCAATGCTGGGTCCTCACAGGGACCTGGTGGGGAACGGCGGAGCCTCGCAGGGGGTCCCTGTCCGCGGTGCTGAACTCGGCCCGGCCGCTGTCCGCGGTGCTGAACAAGGCCCGGCCGCTGTCTGTGGTGCTGAACCGCTCTCTGCGGCCAGCGGGGCAGACCGGTTCGCATCCTCCAACCAGCCGGTCTCTTCTGCCCCAGCACAGGGGTGGCACGAGCAGGGTGACTGGTTATCCTACCTCTCTCCTGAGGGCCTCATTCTTCTCCAATGCTACACACAGATGGTAAACTCACCAACAGCTTGGACAAGCACTGCCTTCATCCTATTCTTCCCAGCATCTTCACTGTCTGTGTAATGTTTGTAGTGACAGGCTCTTCGACCCTCTTCTTTCTTCTCTCTTCCTGCGTCAAATCCGCCCCCCACCACTGCACCTTTGCTCATTGTGGATGACAAAACCCTTATGAATGGAGTGACTTCTGTGGCAATGACGTTTCCTGTGAAATGCGCACCCTGGAGTGAATTTGGAAGACTGAAAGACTCTGCCCTTTGCTTTTGTCAGGGTTCCTCCCACCATGGATTGGGAGCCAGCTGTGGCCTGTGAGAGATGCAAGGAGCATCCGGGGGGGATGTCCAAAGCTGGGCCCTTCCTGTGGGATCCCAGAGTAAAGATGGTTGTTACCAAGTGCTGACCTATCCTGATGATGTTGTGGTTGGCCCAGTCATGCAACCTGCAAACAGTGAGTTATGGGGTGAGGAAGAAAGGTCAAATCTCTGCTCTCCTGCAGCTTTGGGGTAACCAAAAAGCATATGGAGGTGCTTATGGAAATGCCTGAACATGGGCTCTGTACTGATATTTCCAAGGCAGACAGTTTTGTATTTCCCTCTCCCTCTGCTGTTTCAGTAGGTTGGAGGGAGGTCCTGGGGCAGGGCAGAATGTGTGCTGGGTATCCCAGCATAGAGCAGCTCTGGTCTCCATGGGATGTGATACTTGCACTTTGTACATTGGAGTGATGTGGCCTCAGCCCCAGGGAGCAGGAACCTGGGGCTGCAGGCAAGGGCTTTCCTGCAGCAGTAGCAGGCAGATCCCAGCACTGTTCCATGGTGCCAGAGACAGAGGAGAGAGTGGAAAACCACTCTCCACTTTCTCTCACACCACCTTCTCCAAGCTGGGGTCCTCCCCCCCCAGCACAGTCCTGCTCCTTTTGGGGTAGTAGGGATTCCCAGAACCATGCCTGCCCATTTCCCTGTCCATGTACAGCCTTGCCTAGGTTCCCACCACTGCTGGTTGGAGTCTGCCTGTGCCCAGGAGCCCTGAATCCCTGTCCATCTTTCAATTTGAAGTGACTTCCCAGCTCACTCACAGTTGAGGGTTTCTGTGAGCCAGCCAGGCAGCCCCAGTGCCTGGGGCTAAGGGGGACCTGGTTCAGCTTTCCAAAGCAGGACTGGGAAAGCTGCTGAATCCACTCAGCCCCCTCTTGAGCCCAGCCTCGGGGACCAGCCACGGTCTGAGCTGGTTGGAACCATTGGCAATGCCTCCCGCTGGCTGCATTTCAGACCGGCGACTTGTCAGCATCTGTCTCCTCCCGTGAGTGTCCCCCAGGGCTCCCGAGGCCCCGGGCTGCCCCTGTGCCACCACCTGCCCTCTCCCCTAGGGATAACCAGCATGCGGAACGGCTCTGGCTGTGGGCTCCGTGCTGGAGCAACAGCCTTCCCGTGCCGCCTGGTAATTATCTGTTTGGATTTGTGCTGCGTGGCTGTGTTAGACACCCTGATGCATGTTCTGTTTGCTTCCCTAATTGCTGCCAAGCACCGAGCTGATGGGTTTAAGTTTCTTCCTTCTTTCCCCTCCTCTTCTCCTGCTTTCAAGAGAATTTAACGCATGTCCAAGCATCAGAGGCCTAGCTCTTCTGTTGGGCAGAGCGAGCAGAGACTGCATCCGAGTGGGAAGCGGCGCCAGACTGTCTGCACAGGGCTGGGCTCATCCCCAGAGGCCACCAGGCCGGGCTGTCTGCCACTCACACTAATGGAGAGGCTTCAGCAGCTCCCACCAGCCCTGTCCCACAGCCCTGTCCTGGTATGCCAAGGAGATGCCATGTCCCACACATCCCATGGGGTTTTCTGGCTGTGCCAGCAATTGTGTAGTGCCTTTTGGGGGCCTGATCCCCTCCCGACCCAGGAAGGCTGTGATGGGGCTGTGAGGGTGAAAGTGATGGGCTGGGGGCAGCAGGGGTCTAGGCTGCACCCCACTTAGGAGCCACCCCCCTCCCCCCCCCCAACTGAATGGAGCATCCAGAGAGCCCATGGGCCGAGGGTATGAGCATCCTCAGCTGGGACACTCCTCCCTCAGTGCCCCTCCATCAGGACCTGGACATCTCCATCCCAAATCAAGTGGCTAAAATTATATTCTCACTTTTAGCTCGGTCTGGGTGAAGGTGGCAATGGAAGGAGTTCTCAGGTCACATCAGACACATCCAGATGATGTGCCAGCCATCCCTTGGGACTTGGGAACCATGTTCCTGTCTCCTGGCCCCAGGCTGGAAGCGACTTTTGCTAGGCTCCAGCTCTTCCCCAGGCACCAGCTGGGGCAGGAGGGGGGGCCAAGCCCCCATCAATTATTCACCTCTGTATTTATAGAGGGCAATGTGTTGAATAATGGATGGTGGGTGCGGGGGGCACTGGAAGCTGGGCACTGCCACTGCAATATTTATTGGCCTGGTTTTCTGGAGCCACCTGACTGCCGCGGGGCTCAGCAGGGCTATGGCAGGCATGGGCTCACTGCCCAGTGCCTGGCTGGCACAGTGAGCATGGGCAGCTCTGCCACCACCGCTTCCTGCTCTGCCCTCCATGGAGATGCTGCAAGGGCAGGAGCAGCTCTGCTCTGGAGCCAGGCTGAGAAAGCTGGGCTGGGGCAGCCTGGGGGAGAGAAGGCTCCTGAAGAGGAGANGGAGACCTGAGAGCAGCTCCAGGGCCTAAAGGGGCTGCAGGGAACCTGGAGAGGGGCTTGGGACAAGGGCCTGCAGGGACAGGACAAGGGGGAATGGCTTGAACTTGCCCGAGGGGAGACTGAGCTGAGCTCTGAGGCAGAAGCTGTTCCCTGTGAGGGTGCTGAGGCGCTGGCCCAGGGTGATGGCCCAGAGAAGCTGTGGCTGCCCCATCCCTGGCAGTGCTCAAGGCCAGGTTGGACACAGGGTCTTGGAGCAAGCTGGTCTGGTGGAAGGGGTCCCTGCCCATGGCAGGGGGTTGGAACTGGATGAGCTTTAAGACCCCTTCGATCCAAACTATTCCATGATTCTATGATCCTGCTCCATCTGCCACTGGTTGTTGGATCCCAGGCTCTGAGAAGGATGGGAATGTTTGGGGATAAATCTCCACCCACCCCCATTATGGGGGGCACCAGGGCCATGCAGCTTCCTGGAGGATCCCACTCGGGGCCCAGCAGTCCTGCACTGTCCGGTCCCCTCTGCCACCCTGCACAGGGACCTCCAGGGTCCCCCTCCCTGTTGGTGCCGTGATGTCCCGCAGCCCTGCACGCTCTTCCTGCCTGCTCTCCCTGCCAGACCAGCAGCCTCTCAGCCCTCATCCCTGTGTTGCAGAGAGACCCGTGGAAGATGTCGAACCCGAGAAACGGCGACACCAAGCCCCCATGTTTGCCCCGCAATGGACTGGTGAAGATCCCCACGCAACCCAACGGCCTCGGTTCCGCCAGCATCACCAAAGGCACCCCCGCTGTCAAAAACCGCCTGTGCCAGCCTTCCTCCGTGCCTGCCATCCTCAGCCCGGCCTTAGCGCACCGCAGCGACCTGCCCATCCCCAGCCTGGCCTCTCCGCTCTCCTTGGCCACTCTGGCCGGTGTCTCCTCCCCTCCCGGCGCTTCCTTGGTGGGACTGAACACGAGCGAAGGCTCGGAGCAGCCCTCTCCGGAGCGGCTGCCCGGCTCGCCCTCCGAGAGGCAGCTGGCGGTGGACGAGAAGATCCTCAACCGCTTGTTCTGGTACTTTTCGGCGTGCGAGAAGTGCGTGCTGGCTCAGGTGTGCAAGGCATGGAGGAGGGTGCTCTACCAGCCCAAGTTCTGGGTGGGCTTGACGCCTGTCCTGCACACCAAAGAGCTCTACAACGTCCTGCCTGGTGGGGAGAAGGAATTCGTCAGCCTGCAGGGCTTTGCTGTCCGCGGCTTCGAAGGCTTCTGCCTCGTGGGTGTCTCTGACCTGGACATTTGTGAGTTCATTGACAACTACCCTCTCTCCAAGAAGGGAGTCAAGTCCATGAGCCTTAAGAGGTCGACCATCACAGATGCAGGGTTGGAGGTAGGTGACCCCAGTGTGGTGACCAGGGCGGCTGAGGTGTGGCAATGGTGGGTCTTTCCAGTGGCCCCAGGGACCCATGCATGAGCAGAGCGTTCACCAGCCACAGGCATGGAGCTGGAAGGTGTTGTGGCCATCCCATCCACAGCAGCACTGCAGGCAGGCAGCACTGGGAGTCCCTGCATGTGGTCAGGGCACTGGGGTAGGCTGCAGCCTGTGCTGTGGTCGCAGGCACAGGGTGAAGGGTGCATTCAGGGAGGGTTCATCCCTGCTGCACACTGATGCTTCCTGCACATGCTGCTGGGAAAGCAAAGCCAGATGAGGTGGCCATGACACTGGGTGACGGATGTGGCAGTGGGCAATGAGCTGGATGCTGTGGGGAGGTCATGCAGGCAGGGGCTGTGGGTCAGGTGGAGATGGGGCAACCCATGGCCCTGCACAGAGCCAAGCAACATCCTCACAGAGGTCCCCTGCTCTGCACCATGGCCTAACACAGCACCAGCTGCTTCATGGCCACATCCTGCCCAAGCATTGCCCGTGCTGGGAGTGCGATTAATCCTGCCCCCGTCTAGAGCACCATGTACAGAGCAGGGGCCGTGGCCGGGGATCCCTGCCTGTCCCCTCCCATTCCCCACCAATGCTAGCATAGAATCAGAATAGTTTGGGTTGGAAGGGACCTTCAAAGGCCATTTAGTCCACACCCCCATGTCCTAGAGCAGGACGCTGCTCCGGCACCAGGGCAGTCCCACTGCAAAGGCTGGACGCAGTCAAGACTGGTGGCAGTGGAAAGGCTCAAAGGGAGCCAGTGCTGCGCAGGGTGAGAGCCATGCCCAGCGTGCCCTGACGCTCTGCCCCTCGCAGGTGATGCTGGAGCAGATGCAAGGTGTGGTGCGGCTGGAGCTGTCGGGCTGCAACGACTTCACGGAGGCCGGGCTGTGGTCCAGCCTCAACGCCCGCATCACGGCGCTGAGCGTCAGCGACTGCATCAACGTGGCCGACGACGCCATCGCCGCCATCTCGCAGCTCCTGCCCAACCTCACCGAGCTCAACCTGCAAGCCTACCACGTCACGGACACCGCGCTCGCCTACTTCACTGCCAAGCAAGGCTACACCACCCACACCCTGCGCCTCAACTCCTGCTGGGAGATCACCAACCACGGCGTGGTCAACATGGTCCACAGCCTGCCCAACCTGAGCGTCCTCAGCCTCTCGGGATGCTCCAAGGTGACCGATGACGGCGTGGAACTGGTGGCGGAGAACCTGCGGAAGCTGCGCAGCCTCGACCTCTCTTGGTGCCCTCGTATCACAGACATGGCCCTGGAGTACATCGCCTGCGATCTGCACAAGCTGGAGGAGCTGGTGCTCGACAGGTATGGTGCTGTGCTGACCTGTGCTGTGCCGTGCCAACCTTTGCCATGCCATGCTGCATCATGTTGAGCCATGCCAAGCCATGCTGTGTCATGCTGGAAGTAATGGGTACAACATGGGCCATGGTCTGGGGACACCCATGGGTGCCCTGCTCCCGACCAGCCCTGTCACCCTGTGTCCCATCAGGTGCGTTCGGATCACTGACACTGGCCTCAGCTACCTGTCCACCATGTCATCCCTGCGGAGCCTCTACCTGCGCTGGTGCTGTCAGGTAGGTGGCACAGTGGGGAGGGCAGAGTGGCCGGCACCAGCCTGGGGACAGGCCATGAGTTCAGCATGGGTGCCCTGCACCAGCTGGGGCCCTCATGACTTGGTGCTGGGAAGTGGGGTTCTCCTGTGAGCTCCGCAGGACTCAGCCCCGGCACCCAGCTCCTTACCCTCTGCCCCAGCATCCCTCACCCTGCTCAGGCTCCCTGCCCCAGCACCCAGCATCCTGCCTCAGCACTGCTGAGCCCCCATGGTGGCCACCTCCTGTTTGTCCCCACCGTTTGTCCCCCTCCCATTCCCACTCTGTTTTCTTTTCCAGGTGCAGGATTTTGGCCTGAAGCATCTTCTGAGCATGGGCAGCCTGCGCCTCCTCTCTCTGGCTGGTGAGAACCTTTCCCTTGCTTCCCTGGGAATGGGATGGCCAGGACCCCATGGGGCTGGGGAGACACTGGTTGTGGGGACAGCCTTGGGGTAGCTTAGGGGACAGCCAGTGTCCTCCCAGGCATCCTCCCTGGGGATGGGTCCACAACCGGGCTCTTGGGGTGCTGGTTTATTTGGGTGCTGGTGTTTTGCCGGTGACAGTGCACCTTGTCCCCTTGCAGGCTGCCCCTTGCTGACCACCACAGGGCTGTCGGGGCTGGTGCAGCTGCAGGAGCTGGAGGAGCTGGAGCTGACCAACTGCCCCGGTGCCACCCCGGAGCTCTTCAAGTACTTCTCCCAGCACCTCCCGTGCTGCATGGTGATCGAGTAGTGCTGGCCCCGGCCGCCCCGCTCCCGCTGCCGCCCCATCTGACATCACCCACCCCCTGTTCTTTCCATCCATTTGGGGATGCAAAAGACACTGTCAAATACAACCGACCCCGGACATCCCCCGCGTTGACACCCCGAGGGACGCACGGCTCCAGGGGGACATGAGGACAGTGTCACCCCTTGCCGGAGCCCCCCCAGGCACCCTGTAAATTCCCCCCACACTGCCAACATCGCCCGTCCTCCACCCAGTGTCCTGCCAATCCCTTCTGGACAGACGAATGGACATCATGGAAACCCAAAGTGGGAAGGCAACAGTGGTGTGACCCCCTCTGGCCGCATTCTGCTCCCCCTCTGCCCCAGCGCCAAATGGGTGCATGGCCCTGCCGCCAAGGATGCTCTTGGGGACCAAAGGATGCGCCCAGGGATGGGCGAGAGGAGGATGCTTATTTTTGGCACCCATGGGTAGCGGTGGAGGCTGGATGGGTCCCCTTGCGTTCCTGGACCGGGTCACTGAGCCACCCTCCCCTCGTGCTGCGTGTGCCCCCCGAACCCCCAGTCCTGCACTTGGGATGCCCGGCGCTTTCTCCTGGTGAATAGGATGTTTCTCTGCGCCCACCCGCTGCCCTCGCATGCTCGCTTGCTTCAGTCTTGTGCTACAGCAGGCTCTGGGGTACCCGGGGGGATGGTGACAAGTGGCAGCCTCCACTTGGCTCTTCCATACGGCTTCAGTGCGGCCAGATCCTGCCTCCGCATTCTCCTGGTTTCCCCCCTCGCCTTGGGGACGCCGCTGCACCCTGGTTTATGTGGGGTTGGTGGGGTGACATCGACGCCAACGAGTGACCCATCCGGCTGGGATGGCGCATCCAGGGGACCGGGGCCAGCTCTGAGCCACCGCGGGGACACCGGCAGCACGGAGCGGAGGCGGGAGGCGGCACTTGGGACACGCTGCCACCGCCGGCACGCTTCCAAGCTGGAAAGCCATCACCCGAAGCCGGCGGCAAGCGGGGGACAGAGGACGAACCGAGCACGGGCACGGGGCTCGGGTGACCACGGGGACCCGGCGCGGGACGGGGCTCGGTGGCCGTCCCCGCTGCCACACCGGCTGCCTGCACGGACATGGACACGGGCACGGGCACGGGCACGGGCACGGGCACGGACACGCTTTCGGTTTGTTTTGCCTTTGTACCGGCCGGGAAGGAACTGCTGCACCAACCACCGCCTCCGCTCCCTCCTTTGTCCAAAATGCCCTTTTCTGGTCCCAAAATGGTGCAAGGATCCTGGTGGCCTTGGAATAGGGTTTGGGGTGCGTCTGGAGACACCGGGGCTGTGGGGCAGGGAGCAGCCTGCAACCTCAAAACCCACCGGTGCCCGTGGGACATGGGTGTGAGGGGCTGGGGACGGGGCAGTGGCACATGGAGGGTCCCCCCGCGGTGGGGGGACAGCAGGAGGGGACAGCTGCAGTTGGGGGGTGTCTTCAGCCCCTCTCACCCCCACGGTCACACATCCCCAGAACAGGCACAGCACTGGGGCTCGGGTGTCCCCATGTTCCCCTCTGCAGCCCCCCATGGCAGTGCACCCACATACCCTCCCCACTCCCCCTTGCACCCTCAACCGCTGCACATCCACACATCAGCGTAGCCCTGTAACTGCCTACATATCAGCCTCCCATGTACCCCTAAACCCTCGTGTACCTCCATACCCCAGAGCTCCTCCAACCCCCCCAAGCAGCCCCACACCTCAGTGCAAGTCCATACCCCCCACAGTGCATCCCTGCATCCCTAATGTACCTCATATCCCTCTGACACCCTCGTTCCCCTCCGTGTACTCCCACCCAAATGCACTCCATATCCCCCCGCACCCCCATTTTCCCCCTGCACCCC